>JAHBMJ010001638.1:0-67273 GCA_018398765.1 Chromera velia
ACACACACACACACACACACACGCACACACACACACACACACACACACACGCACACACACACACACGCACAACATCGATCAACCAAGTGTCCCTCTCCCTCTCCCTCTCCCTCTCCAGCAGTAGCATCCCTCTCCCTCTCCAGCAGATAGATAGAGAGAGACAGGGAGGGAGGAACATAGGCTTCCGTAATTCAACGATGCCCCACTTTTTCTGTGTCAGCCATCATGGTCGGCAGCAAAGGAAAGAAAAGAGGAATTCTGTCAAACGACGTGCCACAGAGTGCCAAAATTTGGTTCATCAAGTCAGCGAACAGCAGGCAGTGCGGCACAAACTACGAAGCATACCGATACTAAGCCCACAATACCTAGACGTAGCTGTCATGGTCTTCCATCCACATTGGAAATGAATGACGAATGGGCACAGACAGAAGAGACAGGGAGACAGGGAGAGAGAGGCAGGCAAACAGTCAGAAGCAGAGAGAGAGGCGGAGAGAGGTCTGGACTCGAGCAGGTCCGCTGACCTCCTTCTAGTTCCTCTTCCCTCTGCCTGAGAGAGGACCGGAGAAAATCAGACTCCCTTTCCTTTTCTGCATTGCATTCGGTTACCCAAAGAACTCGATCAATGCTTTGATGCATACGCTGGACACAATTTGTTTGGCACACGCACGTTGCATCAACACAACAAAGTAATCGATACACTGATCGATCGATCTGAATTAAGTGGACTGACTTATTCCTATTCCGCTTCCTCCCATCCTGATTCTTTTTTTGTCTGTTTCGGCGGCCTCTCGGTTTTCGTTTTGATGAATAGAACGACGTTCATAGATGAAGGAAGAAAAAAGGACTTCAACTTCATTGATTTACTAGTCTCCCTCTGAAAGATCCGAAGAAGCATCTGTCTGTCCTTTTGACCTAAAAGCCAAAAGTTCTCTGCGTTCATTCATCATTAGATCGCCAAACTGCATCCGCACGTTCTCTGTCCACAGCACCCTCTGCTTCTGACAGAAAGAAAGCGTGGAAGAGCTGAGCCCCCCCAATATCACAAAAGCGCGTTGATCAGTGGCGACTCGTCTCTGAAAAAATACCTGAGAAAAGCCTCTTGTTTTGTTGTAAGCTGAAACAAACTCCCAGTGCTCCTCGTCCAACCTCAAATGGGAAAAATCAGATACAAGTGGACTTCTTTTTTTTTGCACGGACCTTGGATCTCTCTCCTATTCATTTGAGCCATCCTCTCTGCCTCTGACGTTCTCGCTTCCAGAGCTCCGACGTCACCTTTGGACCTCAACAGACTCGCCTGGAGGCTCTCCTCTGCTGCTGACACCTGGAGGCTCATTGTTCGCATTTGCTCTTCTGCCTTCGACGCCCTCACCTCCATGCCTCTCCTCTCATGTTCCGCAACCGCTAGGAGAGTTTCTGCGGCCTTGCGCTTTTCCTCCTCCTCTCGGACTTTGCCCTCCAGCCGGGCACTCTCAGCAACAGCCACATCGACCTGTAGTTTCATGCGTTTATTCTCATACGTAAAAGAAATCAAAAGAATTCTGTATGAAAAGAAACAGCCACATCGACCTGTAGTTTCATGCAAGTGCAGTGACCGAAGTATGCATGAATCTATTGAGATTCTCCTAGAATACCTGGCACTCCTGGTGCCCAATCAATTCGAAAAGGGTTCTTCTATGGAATGGATACGTCGCGCACAGTCTGGCACAAAATGACACAAAGAAGTGTCCGGGGAATTCATTCAAAAGCTAGGACCCAGCCTCCGAAACTTTCGGTACCTGAGGAGTTTCCCGTTACGTGTACTGTTCGAGGCAAGATCTCTTTGCATTCCAAAGGTGTGCAAATTGAATCCCATCTATCTCCAGAGGGTGTCTGAAGATTGAGCGGAGAAATGGGCCTATTGAGAAGTCGAGTCTCCATGCACCGATAGATCAGTTCCCTTCGCTCAAAGAGGCAACACTTGGCTGAGTGCATGAAGATGTGAGGCAAGAAAGGGAGAGGATACGTGAGAAGACAGGCACCACTTCCCATGCACGGTTTTATAGTTTCCCTCGCGACTGATTACGGCCCTTTCTTTTCCTTTCCTGAATGATCGACGTGCACTCACTCACTCATGTACGTATCAATCAATGTTCCTTCCTTACCTGAGACGCGAGGGTCTCCATCTGTTTGTGGACGGCTTCTAGCTCCTCCTTCATGTTCTCCTGCAACCTCACAGAGGAAGGAAGACACATTCAAACAGAGACAGTGTTTCTTTTCAGACTTCTCTTCATGCCTTTGGGAGGTTAGAAAAAGAAGAGGCATGCTCTCATGAATGTTTCTCTCTGCGGGGCGTCCTTCTTCTTTTCACTGCACTGCATTCACACGCGGTCTTGCAATCGTGTATTCAGTGATGAAATCAATCATCCCCTTAATTGCTTGTATGCGGCGCTTTTGTTGCAGCGGCCCAAAAAGCAAGAAACACTCGGAACTCACAGGCCCCCCTGAATAGCATCAACCGGCAGGCCCGGCGGCTTTCTCTGATTACCTTGTATTAATTCATCTGTTTCATCTATCCCTGCTGAGCACAATGGTGATACGACGTACACTACTGACTGACGGACCCTAAAGTGCTCGAGCTTCTGTTGTTCCTCTCCTGCTTCCGCCTGCGTCTTCTCTCTCTCGTATTTCTCGACCAGAGCTGCGAGGCGAATGAGCTCTCCTCTGTAAGCATCCAGTTGCGCTCGCAGCTCCGCGTTCAAAGTGAAGCCCGAGGATCTTCTGGCCGTCTCGAGTCGCCTCTCGAGAGACTCCCGCGAGGCCTCGGCGGCAACAGCCAGCAGAAGATGCCGCTGCAGTCTGACAAGCTCCCGTAAAACCTTGTGGAGAAAAGTGCCTGCTTGTACAGCAAATCATGTAAGGGTGAGAGGTGGAAGAGGAAAGCAATCAACAAATCAAATACGTCCATGCTCTTTTCCTCATTCTCTTCTTTTCTGTTCACTACACTGCACTGCACTCCACGGAACTGCATTGATTCCGCAACACACAAGCAGTTCAGTGTTGAACTCCAGAGGCCTTTGAAAACACAAAATTCGGTAGCGATCAGAATCCGTACAGAGATTCACGAATATCGGAGCAAAAGTTCATCGAAATCTAGCGACCAGATTTGTGCAAGGACATAGAGAGGACAATGCCGAGAGATGCGAAGCAAAAACACAGTTGCATTGAATCAAGCAGGACGAAAGGGCAGACACCCACCAGGCGGAACTTTGGCAGTTCGGGCACTGCTCGGAGATGCCGCGCCACTTCCAGCGAGGCGTGGGGATACGGAAGGTGTTCTCGAGGCGCTTGGCGGGACAGAAGGAGAGGGTGAGAGTCTTTCTCTATCTCCTCTTTCGTCTTTCGAGAAGTGGTAGGGAGATGCGGCGTCCCCCTTTTGAAGTGCCCACTCAACCGCGAACCCCCTTTGCTGCGGTGACTGTGAGTGAGATCTGCTGTCTTCCTCTTCTGCCACTCCCCGGTAGCTGTGTCCCACAGGGGACGGAGATCTCCTTCCCCTCGAACTACCCGCTCCCCTCCCCCCCCCAGCTTTCTGAGGGGAATTTGCGGATTTGAGGGACAGAGACCGCAGTTGCGCGTCCGAAGGGTACCCGGGAAGGTCACGCAAATCCCCTGAGGGAGGGAGACCCGGAGGGGGGGTCTGGGCCCACCACCTGGAGAGGAGATCTTTCATCAGAGTCAACAGAGCCAAAATCTCATTCCGCATATTTCGCAATTTGCGTGCGGAAGAGTGTTCCCTTTCCCCGGCCTCCAATAATTCCTGAAATCAGCCAGACATTCATCTGATGGATCGATGGAAAAAAAGGAACTTCGATCGGCAGAAAAGTCCTGTCCTGCACCGCATTTTCTTACGAGGACGAATGAATCAAATTCAACAGATCATAACGTATCGACCCACTGAGAGAGACAAAAGAGAAAATGAAACGTTTTGAAAGATATGCATGGGGGTTAGCCCACAGGACAATAACGGAGATGACTGCATGAACAGACACTTACACGTTTTTGTTATGCAAGAGTGGCTGAGTGAGTGGGTGACTGATTGGTGACTGATTGGCTCACCCACTCACTCACTGACTGGTTGGCTCACTCACTCACTCACTGATTCTTTCACTTACTCTTTTGAGGCTTTGCACTTCAAGTTTGAGTCGGACATCAGCGCCGTCGTTTGGAGGGGCGCGCGGGGGCGACTCAAAGTGGTAGACGTTCGTCAGTCGGCTCTTTGAATTGGAGTTGTTCGCGCTGGGGCTGATGGCGCTGCAGGGCTCGCCTGGGTTTGGCACCATGAGTTGTCGTCGGCTAATTTCCCTTTCTCTCTTTTGCTGCTGCTTCATCACTGGAGTCCACTTGACTGTGATCTTCGCAGGATCCGTGGCGTTTGAATTTGCAGTTGCTTGTGTCTGTGCTTGTGTTTGTGCGGGGTGGGTTTCTCTGTCTCTGATCTGGTCGGGCTGCATGGTGATTGGAGGCGAGGCGGGCCTCGGGATGTTTGAAGGTGGCGGTGTGGGGGTCCTGATCATTCCTTAATTCTTCTTTTCTTTTTTTTTCTTTTCCTTCCTGCTCTGTTTTTTCTTCCCCCTGCAATAGATACACGAGGGGACTGGAGTTTGAATATTTTTGATACCTTTACGAAGATTCATATACAATCATATACATTCTCCTGAAGGGCTGTCTCGTTGATCTTTCAATTCCGTTTTTTTGCTCCACTTCGAAAGGCTCACAACGCCGTTTTCGGGCTCTCTTTTCATGCAGCTTCGCGGCTGATTCAGTCAGTTGACGTGCACTGTTTCTGTTCGCCTTTCCAAGGATGATTGCACTCATCTGCCTTGGGCTGCTTTGGGACGGGAGAACAGCACTGGCAACGCAGCAAAAAAAAGAAACAAAGGGACGATATATATATATATATAAGCATGCAGATGGGGCACATGGGTGGTCTGCCACTCTTTCGCATACTCACCTGAAAAGTCGTGGCACCTCTGGACCCTCTCCTTTATCTGTTCCGCTCTTCCTCTGTCCTCGTACTGCAAATTCTTTTAATACGGCGCGTTTTTGTACGCATACAGCCATACAATTAAGCCGTCAGATCCCCTTCTCACAATTAAGAAGAGGCCGAGTCCTTGGTGCTGAGGACCAAATCAGGCACAAAAACTGAAGGAACTCTTCAGGTGGAAGTTCCTGCAGCTATGCAATGGACTTTCGGAGTTTCGCCCCTTCTTGTTGAAGTTCCCACCCTTTCCACTGCAAATCTGACAGTGCTATATATATATATATATATATAAACAGAAAAGCAAAATTAAGCGAACAAAAAACGAACAACACGCGCAGGCCAATTAAATTGGATGCATTAGTTGGCGCGCTCGCGCGGGTCTGCAGATGCATATATCGATAAGAGCGCTCACATTGCGCGCGCGCGACCGCGGCCATGCAGCTTGCAAGTGCATGGCTGGGAAACGCGATGCGCAGCACGATGCAGCACGTATATATATACCGGCCGTGTCACCGACTCACCGTGTGACCTCAACAATTCGTAATTCTGACATTTTGATGAGGATCGACGGCCGGCACTGTGAATCTCTGTCGGCTTCCTTGCGCCTTCTTGCAATGCGGGTGTGTTTTCTGCAAACGTCACGAGTTGTACAGTGTTGCTTAAATTCTGACGGCAGAGGACGGCTTGCGGAACAAAGGAGACGAAGAAGAGGCGGACTTCGACTGACCGCGTAGTGATGTGGAAGCGAAAACGGACGCAGACACGTCTTTTCTGCTGCTTTGCCCTATGGTGCCTGATGTATCATGTAAGTGTCCTGATTGCGAAATAACAGCGAGAACATTCTTATTTATCAGTACCGTCTCGTCTCCCGTCTCGTCTCCCGTCTCGCAAGCGCTTCTCTCCTGTGTGTGTCTCTATGTGTGTTTGCGCTCGCTTGCATCTGTATGTATGGTAAACGTTGCCTGCAGGTGGGCAGTCGAGATGCTCCCGGTTTGTCCTCTTTCCCTCCGAGGAGATCTGGGTTTCTGTCGGTTGGGAGACGCGAGAGAGGGTGGGGTAAGCACTCGAGACGGACAGAGACGGGTAGACGGAGCGCGAGGCAGAGACAGCACAGCACTGACAGGCTGAGAGAGGGCACATTCGTTTGGGGACGCAGTCTGACCGTGCCAGCAGACCTTGAGAGCCTCCAGGGCTTTAAGACGACATGGCGGAAAACGGTCCCGAAAGGCACGGCGTACGGGTCTCGTGAGCTTGGCGTTGCTTGTTTCCGTTTGGTACCGCAGGTTTCTGTCCAGTGTGTACAGTCTCTGTCAGATCTGGACCTTGACGATGATTCGCTGCTGGGTGTGGCACACGTGTGGTCCCTGGACGGTCTGAGAGGTCTGAGTCCTGGAGAGACACAGGCTCTCCCGGCGGCTGCAAGGCTCAAAGATCAAGGGGAGGCCGAAGAAGACGAAGAGGACGAGGAAGAAACAGTGTTGAAAGAAAATGGCACGAAAGGCAAACAGAAGGAAGGGGGAAAGAAGGGTTTGCGGGATTCTGCTGCAGGCTTGAAGGGCGGGGAGCTGCCCGAAAGTCTGATCTTGGGTATTGAGGGGGGGCAAGGGGCGCAAGACGGTTTAGGTTGGGGGGTGTCTCTGGATATTGACTTTGGGAATGATTTTCTCTGCCATTCAAGCGCTGGGGGTGATGTACCTGTGCCGCTTTTGGTTCTCCAGTGGGGAGTGGAAGTGTTGGCATCTGTCCCTCCCCCTCCAGAGAAAGGGAAAGGGATCGAGGAAGTCGAAGAGAAGGGAAGGGGAGGGCCTCGTCTTCCTTCGGTAGGCCTGATGTCTCTTTGCTTCCACCTTCCTTTCTTTTTTCCGTTCGCTTTTTTCCTCTGCCGTCCCATCATTGGTTCGCTTCACACACACACACACACACACACACACACACATACACATACACATGCACACACACACACACGCACGCACGCACGCACGCACGCACGCATGCACATGCACACACATGCATACACTCTCTTTCTTTCTGCCCCCTTTTCTTCATTCATCTCTCTGTTCTTTGTTTGCGTCCTTCCTTTCTTCACGTGCTTCCTCATCTGCTCCCTTTCTTTCCTTCTCTGTTTTCGAACCCCTTTTCTGTTGCCTGTCTTCATCTGCTTCCCTCTCTGTCAAGTATTTTCTCTCTTCCTTCCTTCTTGTTTTCCTTTCTACCGCTTGCTCTTTTCAAACACGTCGCCTTCCCTCAGAATCAGTGTGTTTTCTTCACACCCTTCTTTGCTGTCTGCTTGATCTCTCTCTCTCTCTCTCTCTTTTGTTTTGCTTCTTGTTTCAGGGGATCTGCATGAGAGAAAGTCTGCAGAAAACAGTTTTTTGAACACCTGTTGTGCAACACGTATTCATCTCTCTCTCAGAAACAGCCTTGGCCGACCCCCCTCTTTCCCCCCTTCTGCTCATACACTTCCGCTCGTGTGTGTATCTGCAAAAAGTGTAAGTGTGTGTGTGTGTGTGTGTGTGTGTGTGTACATGCAGACCCCAATGCAAGCGCGAGAGCGTGACATGAAGGCCGCTCTGGCAAGGGCTCTGGAGGGTGCGGGGTCTTGTGGCCCCCACCCCCCATTTCGCTTATCTAGGCCGGGGCCCTTCGAAGCAGTTCTCGACAGCGTCCACCCCCTTTGGTCGTTGACACCCGAGGAGGGAGAAGGGACAATCGACCCTGTTAGGTGGATGTGTGCATTAGCAGTGCCTGGAAAAGAGGGGGAGGGGGAGACAGGAGACGGCAATGGAGAGGGAAAGGCGTTTGCGTGGATCCCGGTGGAGCGGCCTTTGCATGACGATTTGTGTGAGATGACTCTGGGATCAGGGGTTGGGATGGAATCTGAAGGGGGAGGGGACTCGTTGGCGTTGGGAGAAGAAGGAGAAGGGAGACGAGACCGGAGTTGGGGTTTCTTGAGACACCAGTTGGAAGAATTGGGACAGGTGTTCCTTCCACGTGTACAGGAATGGGCAGAGAAGCTGCGCCCAACTGTGAGAGTACGACGTGCCGTGAGTGGCGGAGAGGGACGCTATGCAATTGGCATAGGTATCCGCTTAGGCGGGGGGGAAAGGGAGACGGGGGACGACTTGGCACAAGATCCTATCTCGGAGCCTTCAAAGGTTTTTGATGAGAGAACGGACAGAGGAGAAGAAGAAGGAGATTTTGGTGGGAAGAGAAATATGCAAGAGGAAAGAACAGAAGAAAGAGGGGTGGAAATAGAGAAGTCATCTGCCTCCTTCTCTGGAGGGAAAAAGGCGGGAGGAGCTTTGCCACTTTCAGAATCGAACGAAAGAGTTGCACGGGAAACTGATGAACCTCTAGGAACGGAAGGAAATCCATTTGAAAAGTTACCAAAACAGTTTGATGGACACAAGAGTGCATCACACGAGGATGGAACAGTTTTGCCATCCGGTGGTGAGATTGTTGATCAAAGGGAAACTGAAGGAGATGGGTTCCCTGCTTCGGGGATGTGGTCTCAATGGTCGATTGAGGACCAAAAGAGACTTCTGGCCATTCCCTGTCCTAGTGGGTATGTGCCCCCTGCGCGTCTCTCCCCTCTCCATGAAGCGCGCCTGAAGACTTTGGCCTCCTTTGCGACCTCAGACGGGGCCGCAAGCGGAAGCGAAGCCCCCCTCGCACTGAGCACATACAATCCTAGAGTCATGAGCATTCCGCCCGACCAGAAGCGAGGACGCCCAATTCGACCCAAGCATTTGGGTCACATGGTGGTGAACCCCTCAGATTTTGATCTTTTGAAGGTACGTGCGTGTCTGCGTGCGTCTTTTCTGTAAGTTCTTAGGGGGTGCTTGCGTGCTCAGCGCTCATGTGTAATTATGTGTATTCATGCATATGTGCGTGCGGTTATCTGTATGTGCGCCGGTCTTTTTGGCTTTTCGCGTGCATATGAGTGAGTGTTTGTTTGATTTTGCATACCAATGTCAACCTTTGTATGAATAAGTTTGCGTATGTGCTCGTTCCCCTGTTGGCATCGACTTGCGTGTGTTTGAGTATACTCGGCAGAGAAGAGAACTGTGGCGGGTGGGCCGTATTTGTTCTTGCGTGTGTCTCTCTCGACCCGGGCGGGCAGGCTCCATGGGATTGATTGATTCCTTTGCCAGATTGCCTGCCTGCCTGCGTTTCTCTCTTGTCCAGCTTCTTGAGAATGAAGTTTCTAGCTGTTTGTCTCCATGACTCCTCGTCCAGGTGTTTGTTGGTCCCCTTTCCCCCCTTCAATCGATCAGGTTGACTTTTTGCCATTCGAAGTGGCTAGCGATATTCGCCGCCGGGTGGAAGAGGGACGCCTCTTCCTGCCACAGCCAGACGAAGGCTTCTACTTGGCTGTGAACAAACCGAAGGGGCCCTCGTCCAATCAGGTCTGTCTGTCTACTTGTCTGTCTGTCTGTCAGTCTGTCTGTCTGTTTGCTTGTCTGTCTGTCTGTCTGTCTGTTTGCTTGTCTGTCTGTCTGTCTGTCAGTCTGTTTGTCTGTCTGTCTGTCTGTTTGTCTGTCTGTCTGTCTGTCTGTCTGTCTCTTTGTTTGTCTGTCTGTCAGTCTGTCTGTCTGTCTGCTTGTCTGTCTGTCTTGCCTTGTTTTCTTTTCTTCTCTTTCTTGTCTTGAGTGGAAGCAGCAGAGGAGTAGCGTGTGAAACCAGTGATCACGTGAAAGTCTGTCGGGAGGTGGAGAGGCAAGGGGCGCTTAACTCTCACCTTTCGGGCCCCCTGCCCACGCTGTTTGATTGTTGGTGCTGTTCTTTTGTCTTTGTTCTTTCTTTCTTCCTTTTGTCTGTTGTGTTCATGAAGAAAAGAAGGGAGAAGAAGAAACATATAGTCTGTCAGTCTGTCTGTCTGTTTGCTTGTCTGTCTGTCTGTCTGTCTGTCTGTTTGCTTGTCTGTCTGTCTGTCTGTCTGTCTGTCAGTCTGTCTGTTTGTTTGTCTGTCTGTCTGTCTGTCAGTCTGTTTGTTTGTCTGTCTGTCTGTCTGTCTGTCTGTTTGTCTGTCTGTCTGTCTCTTTGTCTGTCTGTCTGTCTGTCTGTCTGTCTGTTTGCTTGTCTGTCTGCCTGTCTGTCAGTCTGTCTGTCGGGCCCCCTGCCCACGCTTTTTGATTGTTGGTGCTGTTCTTTTGTCTTTGTTCTTTCTTTCTTTTTGTCTGTTGTGTTCAGGAAGAAAAGGAGGGAGAAGAAGAAGAAACATATAGTCTGTCTGTCCGTCTGTCTGTCTGTCAAAAGAGCCAGCCGTGGAGACTATCATTCAGTCAGCCAGCCAGCCAGCCAGCCAGCTAGCCAGGCAGGCAGGCAATCACACGGACCAGCTGTATGAGAGAGAATTCAACGACCTTCATCCAAGAACTGAACAGTTTGCGTTGCGGGCAGTTATGGGCTGATCCATCTAAAAAACAAAGAGTGTCTTGTAAAACTGACCGAGAGACTCACAAACAGGAGAAAAGATCATCCATTATTAATACTTTCGAGAGAGACCTGCCGACGGATTCCGGGACCGGCTCCATTCGTTTACATTCTTGACACGCTTGTGAACTGAATTACGAGATGAGATTTCAAAAAGGACAAAAAAGTAAAATCAATCAAAATTCGCACAACCCAGACTGCATAGCTCGTGACACCGAGGCATGGTGTGGCAGCCACTCTTGGCATCCTCGTCGCCGTTTTGTCCTCCCCACCCCGCAAATGCCTGCAGGTTCTCACACGTATCAAAAATCAATTCCTGAGAGCGCTCCAGACAGTTGGAGCTTGCAGTCGGTAGGCAGCTGGCCCTTCTTCTCGTCCGATCCCGTTCTTCTCACCTGCCTCTTATTCTGATGCTTTCATGGCACGGTCTCTGCTTGAGGTTCGTTGCCTTTTATTCTGTCTCTCTCCTTCTTTCTGCGTTCGGATGCTCTTCTCTGTTTTCTGGTCAAGATTGAGGTCTCTTTTTCAGACACAGTCTGTCCGTGTGCTCGAGCCGATGCTGTGTTTTTTATCCTTCGACCTAGGGGCGCGTACTCTGTTGCCACTCTCGTTCATCCTCCTCCACCTGGTTGGTTCCTCTGGGTGCGCGTTGACTCGAGTGCGTGGTCGAACGGGCAGGGGTAGAGAAGTTGGTTGTCTGCTCATTTCTCAGAACCCGAATGTGTGGGTTTCAGAGTGTGATTTTCACAATAATGTAACTTCCCTTTCTTTGCATCACCAACACCAATCAGGAGAGAAATGAAGAGCTACAAGGCAGGCCATGGGGGGACTTTGGACCCGTTTGCTTCAGGTCGGTCTGCCTGGATGTCCCTCCCTTCTGCCCTCCCTCCCTTCTGCCTTCCCTCCCTAGCTTTCTCTGCCTTGTACTTACCTGTCTGTGATGGATGGATGCGGTTTTTGGCAGTGAAGGGAATTTGCCATGCAGTGAGTGAGTGCATTCTGATGCCTGCTTTACTTGTTGAAATCCTATCTGGGTGGGAGACAGGTCATGAAGGTTTCCTTCTCTTGTGACTCTTCACACACATACATTACACGTGTGCACACACACACACACATACACACACACACACACACACACACACACACACAACAAAAGCGCAGACGCACCCACGGAAAAAGCGACGTTTCCCCAGTGCTTTTTGCATCGAATAAATGGAGGATCCCGGTGGGCCTTCTTCTTTCTGTCAAACAACGATTGATTGAATCACCTGTTCGATTCTTTTTGTCTTCCTTCCTGTACTGTCTTCCTTCCTGCACTATCTGTCTCTCTGTCTCTCTGTCTGTCGCTGCAGGTCTCTTGATTTTGGGCTTTGGGAGACCCGCCACCAGGTACATGGGGGACTTCATTCACGGTCAGTCCGTCAGTCGATCAGTTGATCAGGTGGGTAAGCAGACGGTCAGACGGAAAGAGAGACGAGAAGGGAGGCAGAGAAGCACACAGCCGATTGATCATGCAGATTGCCTCCCTCCCTCTTTCACTCTCGTGTCTCTGATTCAATGTTGAAGTTTTCTGTCTGACTCGTGTGCAGTCTTTGAATGCATTTGAACGGACAGACAAGAAAGGAGGGAGGCACGGAGTCTCTGCAGTTTCCGCTGAAGTGAAACAGACTAGAGTGCCCGAAGCTCTCCGAAATCTTCCCCCTTTGTCTGTGCCTTGTCATTTTTCTTTCACAGCTGTTTCCCTTTTCTTTCATTGCATTCGGAGACAGAGGCCCCCTGGCCTTCTTAGAGGTGCGGAGAGAGTGGCGGGGGGACTTCGTTGGCAGAGAGAGAGGAAGCCGTCTTTGTTTGGTTGGATGGACGATACTTGGTTGGATACAGAAAAAGGAATGAAGCACAGTCTCTCTCTAAGTACAAGAAGGAGAAATCAGCAAAGCCTGCAGGCCTCTTCCCTTCTCCCTTCCTCTGAATCAGTGGAATATGCGAACTTACTTGCATTTTTTATGTACGTACGTACTTACTTACTTACTTACAGGCAAGAAGATCTACAGGACCGTCGTTCAACTCGGAGAGGAGAGGGAAGGCTATGACGAGACAGTAAGTCGGAACGTTCTCTCTCTCTCTCTCTCTCTCTCTGTGTGTATCTCCATGTTCCGTGTACGTGTCAATCTCCCACCAGCCTCTCTGTGAGTCTGTTGGCGTGTGCATGTATGTACATTTGCATATTTGTGCGCGCGCGTGTGTGGATGTGTGTGCGTGCGCTTGCGTGTCCGTGTCTGTGTCCATAAATATCTCCCAGAGACAGAATCACCGAGAGAGTTGGTCCCGCAACAGATGAGTGGACGCATTTGAAGCACCCCTCGTCAGCCCTCCCCGAAATCGTCCCTCCCTCCGTCCCTAGCTTCTTTCTTTCTGCGGGTTGGTGGGAGTCTCCTCAGTCAGCTCTCCTTCCTCCATTTATATGTGTTGACTTGCATCGGAGAATCTATCTCGGGCCTGTGGATGCGCGTCTGTCTGTCCGTGCGGAGGGTGTTTGACACACAAAAAGAAAGATAGCTTTTCTAGCTATTCTTGATCATTCATTCTACTTCTCCTTGATTGACTCATTTGTGCCTATGTTCAGGGCAAGCTCGTTGCCACTGCTCCGTTCGACCACGTGACTGTCGAACAGGTCCGGGACGTGATCGCTACTCAGTTCACCGGAGAGATTCTGCAGAGGCCCCCGGCCTACTCGGGTGAGTGACTCAATCGGTTGACGCACGCAATTGATGCGTTCTTGCATGCGTCAATTGAGAGGCCCCCGGCCTTCTCGGGTGAGTGACTCAATCGGTTGACGCACGCAATTGATGCGTTCTTGCATGCGTCAATTGAGAGGCCCCCGGCCTTCTCGGGTGAGTGAGAGAGTGGCGCGATTGGGTTCGATTTACACTCCCTGGTTCAAGGGTACGCTAATGCTGTGATGACAGTCGGTCGATGGGCTCTTCTTTTATTCATGCCAGCTGGTGATTCTGGAGAGAGGATCCGGAGAAGTGTCGTGCCCGCCATGGGGGGACATCAGTTTTTGTTGTGTGAGTCCGCCTCTTCCCGTGCCGCCTCTCTGTGTAGAGCTTTGGAAGGAAGGAAGGAAGGAAGGAAGGAAGGGATCCCACTTCACTTCCTGGCTGCGTAGAGATGGCCTGTGTTTGAAAGTCCGAGCGAGAAGTCCGAAAAAGGAGGGTGGAAAGGATTGAGAGAGAGAGAGAGAGAGAGAGAGAGGGTCACCAGACAATTTTGGGTACCGCAGGCGCAGTGAAGAAGAATGCGGAAAACGGGAAGAGCAAGGAGACGTCAGACAGGTATCACCAGAATGATTTGCACAGATCTCGGCATCGGGCACACAGACTCTTTGTTCACCGCAAGCGTTTCCGTGTCACTCTATGTGTCCAGCTTTTGCTGTCTTGTAGAGATCCTCTTCTGCTTCCGACTGGCATCCATTCATGACGGTCACCTGATTCTCTCCTTGTCTTTTCCATCTGCAACTTTCCTTTCTCTGCATCTCACGTCTTCATTCCACTCGCATCGTAGCCAAGAAGATTGGCGGAACCCCGTCTTACCTCCTCGCACGGACCGGGAAGGTGACAGACGAAGATTTGGCCCCCCTCCCGAAGACCATCTACCGGCTCGAGATTCTCTACTTTGAGGTCGGTCAGTTGGTGGATGGGTGTATGGGGGCTTTGTTGAGACGGAGAAAGAAAACAACAGGATGGGTGGCACGATGATCTGAGAAGGGAAAGCCAGTGTTTGTCCAGGACGACGTGAATGCTTGCTCTTCTCTTCTTTTGTTGTTCCATTCGTGCAGCCGCCGTTTTTGGCTCTGGAGGTCGAGTGCAGTTCGGGGTTCTACGTGAGGTCTTTGGGGTATGACCTTGCGAAGGCCCTCGGCACTGTGGGGCATCTGAAGGAATTGGTCAGTAAGAGAGAGAGTGAGTGAAGAAGTTGGGGAGGGAGTGAAATGGGCGAATGACTGTTTTTTCCCCTCCATAGTTAATTCCTTCATCCTGTATGCCAAACCTCAAACCGCACAGAAACTGTTTTTTCCCCTCCATAGTTAAATCCTTCATCCTGTATGCCAAACATCAAACCGCACAGAAACTGTTTTTTTCCCTCCATAGTTAATTCCTTCATCCTGTATGCCAAACATCAAACCGCACAGAAACTGTTTTTTTCCCTCCATAGTTAAATCCTTCATCCTGTATGCCAATCATCAAACCGCACAGAAACTGTTTTTTTCCCTCCATAGTTAAATGCTTCATCTTGTATGCCAATCATCAAACCGCACAGAAAGACAAAGCGGGCATGAGGACGGTCAAGAAGTGAGAAGTAACGGCTGTCATCAGCTAGGGGCTCTTGATTTAATCAATCCACCATGCATTCAATCCGTCAATCCACCATGCATTCAATCCGTCAATCCACCATGCATTCAATCCGTCAATCCATCAATGCATTCAATCCGTCAATCCACCCTGCATTCAATCCGTCAATCCACCATGCATTCAATCCGTCAATCCACCATGCATTCAATCCGTCAATCCATCAATGCATCCCCGAGACAATCGGGCCTGTTGTCCGATCGAGCCTCAGATGTCCCTCCCCCATGTACAAAGTCATCTAACAGGCCGCGTGACTGACCGAGCTGACCGAGTAAGTGGTCGGATGGATGAAAGGACAAGTTCACGAGAGGATCTGCAATATGAATTTATCGATTCGAAAACTGCTTGCAGGTTCGGACCGCGACCGGGCCCTTCACGGTCGAGAATGCGTTAACCTGCGACAAGTGGTCATTTGTGAACATCATCAACCATCTTGTGCCTGCTGAAGGGTGAGTGAGTGAGTGAGTGCCGTCTTCTGCTGAGACTTCAATCGGCAGAGAGACTCTAGAGAATCAATTTGTTCGTCGTAAATGGACATTGGGCAGCATGGCAAGAAATAATGGGAAGGGGAAGAGAATCGCTTCACTGAGAGTGGCCATGCAGGATGTATTCTCTCTCTCTTTGTGCCTCTCTTTTTACACATAGGTGATGGTCATGCTCGTTCTTTAGTCAGAAAGTCCTGCCGACCCTCTCTCTCTCTCTCCCTCTCCCTCTCTCTCTCTCTCTCACACACACACACACACACACACACACACGCAAACAAGCTTTTTCGACTGCGACTGCACTGTTTCAATTCAGGTACGTGCAAATCCGAGAGGGACCGGATCTCCCTTTCTCAAAAACTGAGATCAACTTGAGGAAGGAGAGAGAAAGGTCACGGGGTGGATTTAGAGACAGGGACAGGGACAGAAGGGGGGGGGCGCCTGGAGATTTTAGGGGAAGGGAAAGGAGTCAAGGAGGGGGAAGACCGTGGCAAGGAAGGGGCCCAGGGGGGGGGCGGCGGACCCCGGCATGGCCCCCCCGTAGAGAGTCCTTCCGTGGAGATTTTGATTCATTTGACGAACGAGAATCGGGCTGGCAGGGCCAAGACCGCGGGGAGTACAGTCGAGGGGGTTATGATCTTTCTGGCGATTCCTTCCAGAGGGACGACAGAGATTGGTATGACTCCCCACCCCCACCCCGCCCTCCACCCCGGCACGGCAGCTCTTTCGATCCGGACGACAGGTGGCCCGACAGACCACCCCCACGTTACGGAAATTAGAGTTTGGCCACACGGATGGAATTGGACTGAAAGTTCCAATCGGGCTGGGGGGCAGATCGAGATGCGTGGCTAGACGGCCTAGACCTAGACTGATTGAGTTAAATTCCATTTCAAGGCCCTACTCGATTCTGCGCTTGTGCACACGTATCTGTTGTACATACGACTCGGTACCACACGTAACCGAAGCTACGAACCGTCAAATGTAGTCAAATGCGGCGTGTTAGCGCATGCTGCATGCACGCATATTGTCATGATGTTGACCCAAAGCGCCCCGCTTGCAGAAAAACTTTAAAGCTTTGCAGTATCTTTCCAAAGACCTCATTTCGAATGAGTGACGAAATAAATTGTCATATATACTACTGGTAGATCGTTGTACGTATTAATGTTGTCTGCTATTAAAAAAAGTCCACAGATATATTTCATTCTAGATTTCATTATGTAACGATAATTTAAAAATTGAATAACAATATAATAACTTCAAGACTAAGTTGAAGTCAATTCAATTCAATGTATAGAATTCAATAATGGCTATATATGGCTATATGGCTACTTACGTGACTGAGTTGCTAGCTGAGTTATGGAGGATTTAGCTAGGGATTTAGGGATTTTTTATATTAATCTCGCCGATCATCTCAGAGTTATGACTAGAGTTATGGAGATATAAGCCTATATTATGATAAAGGAGCCTAAAATAACCTAAAACCTAGGCTCTGCACTCTATAAATACAAATTTATTTTTAAAAAAGAAAAAAAAGAAAGTTTCCAATCTTTTATTTTTTTTTATTTGTCAACTGAAAAGTATATAGTTTTGAATGCAACACCCGGGGCCCCGTGCAACACTCTTGCAACACTTGAACAACAGTTGTTTGCCTATTAAATGCCATGATAAATAAAAAAAAATCCATAAAAAAAAACTTTTTCTCATCTTTTATTTTTTTTTTAATGTAGTGTAGAGCTTAGCCTGAAACACTCATTCTAGCACTCATTTTCAAACGTCTTTTCAATGGGTACACCTTCTTAATCATACTATATTAACTTTGAAAAACATTTTTAGAAGCTTCCAACTTTGAGTCAATGTACTATTTTACATTGAATTAAATTGCTCAAATCATAAACTGAGGGCATATTGCCGCCATCTAGGCCATGCGCTCTAAAGTTAAAAAGAAAGAAAGAAAGAAAGAAAGTTTGTCCAAGTTTTTTTTGTTTAAAGCTTTACTAGGAAAGCAAGCCAAATCAGGTCCCCTTTCTCATTCAAAAAGAAAGACTAGGTTGTTTACTAAACTTTTTATAAGCCTAGAACGTTTTAGATCCTAAATACAATATGAAATAATACAACGAGCAATTTTGTTCCCTAAAATATCAAGCACAGTCTCATTTTTTTTTTTCTTTTTTTCTGGTTATCCAACACAGTCTTATCTACAACTTTCACAGTGTCACGCTGCTGTCGATGTCTTTGCGCTAGTTAGAGAGCAGAGTCGTCTTTTTTTTCTACTCTTTCGTGAACACACGCGCTTAAAAAGTGTCAAATCGTGTCGAATGTCCAACGCCGGTCCGTTCTGAATGCAGGAATCATATACAACTTTCGTAGTACGACGTTTTTTCGATTTTTCCCCTTCATCTCCTTCAAAAATGCTGTCATCTGCTTTTCCTATTATGTTCCGCACCTCAGTTTCATCCTCTCCTTCCGCCTCTCTTTCATCTTCTTCACCCTCTTCTTCATTTTCCTCTTCCCTGTCTGCATTCATGCTCCCTCCTTCCCCTTCGTCTTTGGCACACAACTGGGAGGCAATCTCTTTTTCTAGCTACTCAAAGTTAGGTTCTTTCAACTCAAGCAACTCATTCCAATCAACATGCGTCATAAGCAACAACGCCTGATCAGATTCTCTCACAGTCCTACCCCCTGTCACTGGGAAATAAAACTCGGGATCAACCTTGTGCAGAGCTTTTACAGCCATCACGACCCCCTCTCAATACTCCCCTAACAACTCCTTCTTCATCTCTGTCACCTGAATGGGCTGAGAGGACCAGTGGGGTACGTCTTGCTTGGACTTCAACAGATTGGTCTTCTGAATTCGGGGGTCGTCCAACAACTGACGATCGAGAAAAACCTTCTACACCCGCTGCTGGAATCCTTCTTCATTCACACCCAGACAAATAGAAAAACAACTGTTATAAAGGCGACAAACCCGAAACAAGAATTCGAGCATCTGACTTGCAACAAGCCAAAAAGCCACCGCAAAGCCCTCAGCAGATGCACGGAGGCAGAGTGTAAGCATGGCAGCAGAGTTGAAAACTGCCCCCAACTCCACGCCTTGCGTAACAAATCGAGGGCGCCTCCTCTGCTTGCTGCCCTTTACTGCCCGCTCTCTGCCCGCTCCTGCTCACTGACCGCTGCTTCTATCACCTTATGTATCTCTGCCCCCACTTCCGTTTTGTTGTTTCTTTTCTCAAAACTTGGTCTCGTTTTTTGCTCTATACTTCATACTGAGTCCTATATGTTTTTGCCGTTATCTTTGTGAATTGTAGCACCGGAGGAGGCCGTGCCCAGAAGAGAAGGAGACTCGAGGAAGAGGCCACCGAGGAAGAGGACAAGGACGCCGGTGAGGGTGACGACGAGCCAGAGAACCCCGAGATCGACGAGAACGCCGGTGAGGGTGATGACAAGCCAGAGCCCGAGATCGACGAGAACGCTCTTGAGGGTGACGACGAGCCAGAGCCCGAGTCTCAGATCGATGAGAACGCTGGTGAGGGTGATGATGAGGAAGAGAACCCCGAGTCTTAGACTGACGACAACGCCCGTGAGGGTGACGACGAGCACAAGAACCCCGACAACGTCGATGAGATCATTCATGACTCGAGTGACGAAGAGTCAGAATTGTCTGACGTAGATCCTTCTGTCATCGACTTTGCCAACGTGAAGATCTTCCAGAGAGAGGTGCACGTGAATGGAATCTACAAGATTAAGTTTATCAGAGGGGCGTACAGGGAGGTGATCTTCCATATCAAGATTGCGTCGGTGGGGCAGATGAAGAACCCCAAGGTCGCTTTCAAGACTTACCTTTCCGCCGAGGGGGGTTATCTTTCGCTTCCCCCTGCAGAACTGACTGCACATCTTTGCACAGCGCGTGAGAAGGAGGCAAAGAGAATCAGACAAGAAATCATCGGTCGTCATCGGTGTGACCGACAGTTTCCCAATTAAGGATATGATCAGAGACTACATCTGGAGGCGGGATAAGTGAGAGTTCTTGATGTTGTCGGCTCTGTAAGAGTTCTCCTCCCCTCTTTTTTTCTCTTTTGCGCTCTTTTATGTGCTGCCTCGATACCTCATATGAATGAGAGGAGAGGGGGGGGAAAGAATAAAGAACATCTCCCTCCCTTTTTTCTCTGCTGTGTGCAGTGCTAGGGATACAATTATTGTAATTGCAATTATTAGAATGAATTGCAAACAATTATTGTTTGCCAAGAGCGGACGAGAGGCAATTAGTTGCAATTAATTGCGATTTTTGTTCATGCGTTGTTTATGTGTTGCTATATGTTGTTCATATGTTGTCATGTGTTGTTTAGGCGTGTTTAGGTACTGTTTGATGAATTTTACAACAGTTTACACAGTTTAAAACATGAAATACTAAGTTGCAAGTTGTAAACGTTTGTTTTAGATGATTTATAATCATTTCATTTCATAAATGCTTACATTTGAGTTGGTATTTCATTGTACACTGTCATCTAATACCCCAATTCGCTTAATAACTACATATTTGAGTCTGATTGCAATTATTGGCAATTAATTGCAATGATTGCAATTATTGTTTGGCCGGACTTCCTTGAAGCAATGGGCACTGCAATTTAATTGCTCCTAGCACTGGCTGTGTACGTCGCTGCCTTGCAGTGCCTTACATCTTCTGTGTCTCTCAGACTGTGTCGATGAGGGTGCAAGAAAGAAGGGGGGCAAATGAGAGAAAAGGGGGGCGGAAAGAATAAAGAGCACTAAAAAGAACATAATCTTCTCCCTCCCATTTTTCTTTGCTGTGTGCGTCGCTGCCTCGCGCTGCCTGCATGACCTCTTCTCTGCTGTATACGTATCAGCACTTAAAGATTCTTTAGTGTCTCTCTGGTCCTGTGTCGGGCCAGTATATATCTTACCTAGGCATAGATCTTATCCGTCTGTTATGCGGTCATTCTACTACCAGCATAATGATGGCCTTGCCTCCCCCTTGGACTGAGCCATCGATCCTAATTTATGCCTTTCATGACAAACAAAAATTAATACCTTTTATTCTCCATATGTTTGTGTGGTCAACTCTATCTATCTGTAGATGGGCGTAGTAGTCTTCTTTCCCCTTCCTGGCTTCTTCTTCAGTAATGCCCATATCCAAATAAAAAATTGTTTTTCCTCAACAATGATAAAACCCTCAATCATCATGTTTCTCCTCAACATTCTTTTGTTAAACTTTTTTCTTCACAACAATTCTCTCTCTCTCACAGTGTCACGCTTGACGGCTTTCGACTTCTTATTTATGTTTCTTCAATCTAATATCATAAAGTTCTTCTTCTCTTTTTTGTTTTTTACACGCCTCATCCATAAAAATAGTCTTTTTCCTTCCTTTATTTCCCCTGCCAGCGCCCTGATGGCTCTCTCTCTTCCTTTACTCTTTCTTCTCTGTAAGGCCCACATAGATGAAAAACTCCCTCCCAAGCAGCATCGTGCCAATTAATTAGTGACGTTTGGTTACTCACAAAACTGGCTTCAAGATTGTTAAACAATTCAAGTTATGGTCAAAAATGATGAAAAATAATGTGTCACACTCACTTTGCCCCCAAACCTTCCGTAACCAGGTAACCCGTAACCTTTTTTGACCCCCCTCAAAAATGAAGTAACCTCCCTTAAAAAGCATTCAAATGTGTTCTAAACATCATTTTATATGTTTTTAAAAGTTGAAAATTTGGTCGGTTACTGAGGTCAAAATGCTCGTAACCGGGTAACCTGTAACCTCTTTGTGTAGCAAAGATAAAAAGGGGGTAACCCAAAGTAACTACATAGCTTATACTTCAAAAACATCAGATTTTGACGTAACTTGACCAGGCAGAGCTCCAGGTTGCTGGACTGGCTCGCAAAAATCTGTTTTTGTTCATATTTTATGTCATTCTGGGCTCAAAATCTACCATAACCTTCCAAAGTGCCCCCCCTTAGCTTTGTGATGCCAATCTTCTTGCAATCAATGCTTTGCAGCTCCGTTTTGCACACTGGTCTGGCCGCCTGTCTGCTCGCAGTCTTCGTTTGCCCTCCCTATATATTTTTGGCCTGCTTCCTGCAAAAGCCCTGCTTTGTTCTAGAGTAGCTGACTGGTGGTGCTCGCTCTCGCAAACTATGCACACCGTTTCCGCTGCAATGCTGCGTGCCTGGAAGGGAAACACTTGTCCAGAGTTTTCGAGAGCCTCCTTGTGGCTGCTTTGTTGGGCTGGTCTGGATTTTGTTTGTTTGTTGGGGGTGGGAGTGCCGTAACACCCTGGTATCAGCGGGCAGCAGCGACGGAGAGTTCAAGGCACCGGCTGTCTCTTCTTTAATGGCAGAGCTAGACATGCAGTCACGGAAAAGGTCTGCACACGGCGGGCGGGGGCTATCGCTTCTTCACATTTCCCTCCTCTTGCCAAGCTCACCCCGGACCCCTTCAACAAGCTTTTCCCTCCTCTTATCGCATGTTTGTGTTTCTTATTTACAACAAATCCACCTCTGATCTTTACTCCTTTTCCGCCCTCCCTCGATTTGCTCTCATAGTAACTGACGGCTCTCTGTTCGGTTTCTTACGTCTGCTCTCATTTAACCCTCAAGGCGAAAACAGTGCTCTGTCTGTTGAATGTAGCGACTACAAACTCTGTGTATATGATTCTTGTATTCGGTGTGTTGATAACTTTATGCATAGACTTTTTTCATGTGCCAAGTGGCTGGTTGAAAGAGAATTCTTGCACTGCCTGGCTGAGCTGGAATCTATTAATTCAAATGATTGTAACTGTCCACTCTCCGGTGCAAGTACATCTGAACTCTTCATCTGTAATGTCATTCGATCGCTTCTACGTTCGCATCCGGTCTGTCTTTTTGATGTCTGTCTCCCTATTCTAGAAAGTGATTAACTGATCAACTCCACCGGCGACTTAACAAACAACAACCATGCATGTATGTGCCGCCTGGGAGCTTAGCGCTCCAACTGGGGTTAGGCATCCTCTAACGAACTAACTAATTAACTAACTAACTGAATTCCATTCTTAGCGCTGCGCATCTATCTACATGTTGAAGACAGTGACTTCTTTTATGTTAATTGCATTGAATGAACTATTTATAATGGCTGCATATGCTAGCAACCTAGCATCAAACCTTTCATTTGAATGTGATTTTCATTTATAAAGTTACTAAAGATCTAAAGAAAGAAAGAAAAAAAAAAAGAAAGAAAGAAAGAAAGAAAGAAAGAAAAAATTTTAACGAAAGAAAGAAAAAAAGAAAGAAAGAAAGCTGGCCTAAGTTTTCTTTTTTTAAAGCTTTACAGTGTATGGCCTAGGCCGCAATAAGGTATTATTATAACAACTTGATCTATACTATACTAAATAGTGACTGTCATGTTAAGCCATGTAGCTAGTTCACCATTAGTCTTTTGTTATAGCTAGGTCTAGAGCTAGGTAGCACTTAGCTAGGTTCCTATAGCTAGGTTCGCATGCTGGGGGGGTTGGGTCGAAAGTTGACCCCCAAGGCATGGCGCAGCCGGCGCTTAATGCTTCAATAAAAGTTCATTTTGAAGATTGGTAAGAAGACAAAAACTGAAACTTTAACTAGAACCTTAACACGTTATACTTAAAATTGTAGAAACAATAATAATTTAAGTAAATTTAATGTTATTGCAATTAAATCCCGTGAAGTCCATAGCGTGAAACACATTTTAATTCTTATATTTATAACTATAGCTAGGTCAATCAATCATCTAACATGTGAGTTTTACCGTCTAGTCCTTATTTTTATCATCTCTTAAAAATTGTGGTCAAATATCGTCTCGGGTGGAGCTATGACTAGTATCAGCAGCTTAATTATACATTGATTCATTTATTCATTGATTGATCAATTAAAGATAATGAACAAGGTATTTTATAGGCAAATGCTGCCTAGAATGCTGCTTTACTTTATGAACGGCATCAATCATCACTTCTTTGTTGATGAACTTAAATGAGAACACTCTTTACTGACGGTTTTCTTTTGAATGTCTGCTCCTCCATGCATACGTACATCTAAACGTACATGTGTGTCGATAGGCAGATCCTGCCCTGCCCTGCCCTGCTTGTGAGTTACCTTTGCCGACCTCCTTCTGTTTTCTGCACATGCGCAGACGTGCGCATAGACTGGATGACGCTCCTTAATTGCAATGAAGACGGCTTTCGATCATGTACATTGAACTTGAAGACTCAGGTACGTGAATACATGCGTGTATGTTGCCGTCATGGTAGCAGTAGACGCAAATCATGGTAGCAATACGGACAACTGGATGAAAAGGGCCGTTGAATCAATAAATGGGAAAGGATGCAAGAAGGCTTGCGTGTAGAGTTGTGCGCCACTTCAGTTTACAGGTCCGAAAGAAACTGCTTTCAGCAAGTCTGGTTTTGAATTAAGAGGCAGAAGGAGGAATCAATTCATGCATGCACAGAGAGAGAGACCCATACAGACACAGCTGGATCGACAAAGATGGGAAGGATCGAGAAGATGGCTGGATGCTTCATTTCAATTCGACGCTGATGAGGTGACGGGGTCCCTTCCTGGCTGGAGGCCTGGCTTTCTCCCTCCGCAATTGTGTCTTTTCATGTTGTATGATGGATGGATGGACTGTGCAGAAGACAGCTCGAGCTGAATCGTTGTTTGGAGGCTCGCAGGTCCCTAACGTGCGTGTATGTAGGCAGGCTCAGCAGACAGACATGTGAGGGATGGAACGGAGATTCTCTTGATCCACAGCCCTCCCTCTACTGCCACGATGAAAATGCCCTTTCTCGTTTATTGCCTTTCTTCTTCCGTCCTTCCTTCTTCCTTCCTTCCTTCCTTCCTTCTTCCTTCTTTGTTCCTTTCTCCTTCCTTCTTCCTTCTTTGTTTCTTTCTGATCCTTCACAACGTCATGTCATCTTCCGCCCTACACACAGACACACAATGTAATTAATACTCTCGATGTCCCTTGTTCCCTCCCCTCACTTCCTCTCCCTTCCACTTTACATCGTTCTATCAAACAAACATCCTGAAGTCTCTAGTTGTCGCAGTCTACCGTACTTTTCCCTCCACCAGACCCCTCCCTCTCCGCATGCCTCTCTCAATCGCCTCACTGGCCAAAGAGACCTGTGAACCATCCCCCAGTGCTCACACCCCTCTCCTGCGCTTGCTGAGGCTGGGGATACCCCTGCTGACCGTACCCATAGGCCTGCTGGGAGCCGTATCCTCCGAACTGTTGTGTCTGGCTCATGGGGGGCTGGGCCATGGGCTGCATCGTTCCCATCTGTCCTCCCATCTGTCCTCCCATCTGTCCGCCCATCTGGCCACCCATCTGTCCGCCCATCTGTCCACCCATTTGGCTGCCCATTGTGCCCATCTGTCCTTGCTGCTGCTGAACGCCCTGCGCTCCCCAGAGAGAATAGGTGAGGGTTCTCTCCCGAGCCTGGGAGACCTGGTCCCTCCCGTGGTGGGCGTACACCCAGTCAGCGCCCTTCTTTCGGTGTCGCGCGTCTGCACACACACACACACACGTATACATATACATACGTATAAATGTATGCAGAACAGAAAAGAGAGAGAGAGAGAGAGAGAGAGAGAGAGAGAGACAGTGAGAGAGCTCAACTACCGCCCCCCTCACACGGACCCCACCAACCCACCAGAAAGACGCATGTGCGCAGTACCCGCTGTGAATGCACGCAAACCGGGGCGGCAGGCGTAGGCAGCTTCCGTACACTTCTGTTGGGATGTGTTGATGTGTTGCTTGGGTAGGTCCCTGTCGTGGAAAGAATGTTCGCATTGAGTGACTGATCAGGTTGACGTCTTTTGAAACAAATAAGAAAGACACACGAAAATCCAGAAATAAAGCAGGTCGACTGACTGACTGATCAGGTTCACAAGAGAGTCCATGTTGTTGTTGTACTGATGAGTGTTCGTGCCTCCCACACACAGACATGTCTTCTTCGTGCTGAACGTGCGCATGTCGGGCACCTCCTCCTCGCAGAACTGGCAGGTCGTGTATGCCTCTGCGCAACTGCAGAAAGAAAACATACATTTTTTCTGCGTGCATGTGTATATGGTGCGTGCGGAAAAAATCAAGGAAAGCGGTCGCTGCGTTCAAATGTATGGTAACGAAGACTGATGAATAGAAAGACATGATGGAGAGAGAGTGCTTGAAAAAACATCTCGTCCGTATGTATCAATGCCCGAGGGATCTACGCACAGGCAGGAAGGCCGTTGCACACAGAAAAGTCACTTGATGATCAAGAAACGATCAGCTGAGCATGCCACTTTCCGATCGCGCCTCCTTTGTGTATGCGGCACTGCTTGAGAGTCCCTGGATCCTTTTGCGTCTCTCAGGTGCCGATGTTCGACAGACAGACAGACAGACAGACAGACAGAGAGACACGCACACACACACACACACACACACACACACACACAGAGGGAGGGGGGGAGGGGGGGGAGAGAGACATGCCACCCACGTACTTGTAGCACATGGAGGTAATCAGGTGGTCCTTCTCGACATCCCAGTACACATTGGTTGTCTGCTTCATGCCGAGGTCAATTCTGCATCAATACGTCATTCAAAATGAAGTGAAGACGGTCAGGGAGGCCATGGGAGGTAACACATACAGACGAAGAAAGAAAGGCAATGAGGCCGCATGCATGTTCGCCGTGATGAGGTGTTCCGCCGGAACAGTATTCTGGTCAGAAGAAAAGAGAACACCAAAGAAATGAATGGAGAGGGATGGAGCGCGGCATTTTTTAAAAAAAGAGGGAAGCGATTGGAAGGGGGGCCTTCCTTCCTTCCTTCCTTCCTTCCTTTCGTCCCTCTCTTTCTTTCTCTGTCTGTCTGTCTGTCTGTCTGTCTGTCTGTCTGTCTGACCTTGTCGACTGTCCAACGACCTTCTCGTTGATTCTGACGACGGGAATCTGGACCAGCTGGGACTTGCACCCGGCACACGCACAGGTGCGGGTGTTGTTGTGGTAAGGCCCTGTGCTCAGCTCTGAGAAGACAACATGGGTGCCCAGGAGCTCTGCAGGCATGCGCAAGAGGAACGATTCAAAGGGGAGACTCGTTTACGTGGCCGGATTTATTGAGCATCTTTTTGTGCGTGAAGTGAGAAGAGAAGATTGGTACACGCTTGGAAGAATAGGAGGGGGAAGGACCAGTGGGAGTGTCAGATAAAGCCTCAAGAGCCAATGTGTCGATTCTTTTGTCTGTCCAGGAAACACAAGAAACGCGAGGGCAAGGTCCCAGAATCAGGCTCTGAGCAATCTTTGGGTGTGTACATCCTTGGCTTGGTGTGCTTAGTTGCATGATCCCTCAATACAACTCTCCGTCAAGAGCCCATTTCGAATCCCCTTGCCTGACACCCCCCCGCGCAATATATGGGATGACTGACCCTCCTTTGCACTGGGGGTGAAGGTAGCATTGCACTGGTTGCACAGGGGCAGGGGGACGTCCTGGGGGTTGAGGGCCATGATCACCACCTGGCCAACAGAGTGCTTGCAGGAGCGGCAGGTGCGCCCTCCGCAGATGTTGGTGACGCACGTTGGCTGGGCCAGGAGTTGCTCGTGGCACTTCTCACAGCAGTAGAGCTGCTTGATCAATCCATCTGCAAGTAGCAGGGAATCGATATTGAGGGGAGTGAAGCGTTGGACAAGGTAAGGCAAGGCGCCTCTTAAATCCCTTGGGGCCGAACGAGAGGGGAAGTCTTGGTGGAAAGCGTGTGACGTTTAAGAGGTGCATGGTGCCGGCCAGATTCAGACGATCAACAAAAAGAAGCAAAAGACGTTTCAGAGCTTGCCAGAATAGAGGGGTCGAGAAGTCGGATGCTCAAAAGATGCTATGCCGAAGGTCAGGCAGGAGAAGCCTTGCTCTTCATGAGGATGGATCGATACGTGAGACCACACAGAATTAAGCTTCCTTGTTTGGAGCTGTGAGCAAGCGAAAGCCTCCCTTGAGTTCAGTGTGAGCAAGTGAGCGAGCAAGTGTTTGCAACAGTGGGGGCGGAGTGGTTTGTTCGCCGGAACAGCAAGACGCAGGCAGATCCAGACTATTGGGTGAGTAGACAGAAGCACGGAGGCACAGAGAAAATGACTCGTGAACCTACCGCCGGTTGGCTTGGTGGCTTGCTGTTGGGTATTGCCTTGTGTGTTCCCCATTGTCTTGTCCTGTGAGAGCCTGACGGTGCTCTAGTTCTTGTCTGCGGGTGGACTGAAGGCTCTTTGGGACAGTGGAAGTGTCAATGGCAAATCGTGCAGAGTTGATTTGTATCTTTCAGTGATGAGTCGGTATCTTGCGTCCCGCGATGTGTGAGAAATACAAGGATGCCAATACACTCTGCAACTCAAAATCGAGAAGAAACAACAAGAAGAAACAGCAAAGCATGTGTACGTTCAGATGGCAGGCGTGCAGAGAGGATCGATGCTTTCGATTCTGTATCGAAAAAAAAAAATATATATATCGATATATTGATTTTTGCATGTATGCGCGCGGCGATTTGTTTCGCCTCGGGGCCGACATGCATGCATGCATTGGAATTAATATACCGATACAGAAAAAAAAGGAGTTTGAAAAAATAGCCGATTAATTCAGTTTGCATATATATCGATGCATGTATATATATACTGTTGCTTAATTGGTCTATATATATATATAGCGACACGCACTTCTCCCTTGCGAATGGCTTGATCATTCTCGATTTCTGACATTGTCTTCAATAGAAAGCAGCCTCCCTCTTGTCGTCGTGCCTTCGCAGGAGCAGCAATAAAAGAACTCTCAAAATACTGGTTCCCATGCGTGAAGCCTGATGAGTGCCTCTTCTCTGCATCAGTCGACCCGACGATCGAAGCCAAGCGGGCATCACGGTGCAAACGGAAGCTGCAGGTGGTTTCTTCTTGTTCTACCGTTGTGGAAAGGGGCTGATGCCCTGCAGGAGTCCAGTAAGGCTTCCTCGACGTTCTCTCGCCATGCATGCATCGATCCCGAATTCTCTGCCGATCTTCAATTTGAACCCTCAACAGTTGTCGGTCCGGTCGCAGCACTTGAAAGGACCAACGCTGCTGCTGAAGAGGTCGACTTGCCCTCTTTCATGCTCCCTCGGGAGTATGCTTTTGTAAATAGCGCGCTTCCATCGTCACACTGGGACTATGAAAAAATGGAAATTACATATTCTGACCTTAATGAGTTTGACTTTGGTGAAAAGCTCGGAGGAGGGCAGTACAGTGAAGTTTATGAAGCACGGAGGATGGATCAAGCTGGATGGCAAGAGAAAGACTTTGAGTTTGCGGTAAAACTTCTCAAACACACGAAGAAAGAGAAGATCCAACGTGAGGTTCGAGTCATGGAGGCATTGTGCGGAGGGCCGCACATTCTGCCGTTGATGGGAGTGATGCGAGACGAGGAGGGCAGAGAGAGCGATCACAATCAATCTGTTCCTGGGAATAGAACTGTTGGATTGGCCTTCAGGAAGGCCGCCAGCCAGAATTGGAAAAAGCTCTACCCCCAATTCGGGTTGGATGACATCCGCTTGTACGGCCACAAAATCCTCACGACTTTGGACTTTGCACACAGAAGAGGTCCGTGAAGGCGCAGTGTGGGAACCTGTATGCACGCATGTGAGGTGCAAGCAATTAATCTCGATGCAAGAGGAAACTGCCTGTCTCAACTACGACCTAGACGTCTCTATGACTTCTGGCCTGTTTCCCGGTTGATCTCGAGACAAGATCGAAGGCATTGCCAACTGGATAATTCAACTGATTGATGCACGAATAGACGCCCAATCTATTTGCATTATTTATCGCAGGAATTATTCACAGGGACATCAAACCGCACAACGTTCTGATTGATCATCCCAACAAGCGCCTGTTTGTGATCGACTGGGGCCTCGCTGAGTTCTTCCTTCCAGGACGAACTATGAGCTCCCGCGTCTGCTCGAAACACTACAAGGCCCCCGAACTTCTTCTGAAAGAGAACAGATACCATTACGCGATCGACTCCTTCGCGTTTGGCTGCTGGCTCGCTGGTCAGTGCGAATAAAGGATTTCATAGGGGCATCAGAAGTCCAATAAAGATTGCTTTTTTCTCTCGTCACTTTGTACTTCGCCATTCCTTACAAGTTCCACATTCGCCGTTTGAGTGAGAGTCAGTATTGGGAATCAGTTTGGTGTGAATCAGTATTGAGAACAGCAGGCTGACATGTCAAAGAGAACTAACTGCAGTATTCCATCTCCATGTGCGCTGGGCGAGGCATTTTCTCTCTGGGCCGCGAAAGGAGGGACGGAGAAACAGTGCTTCTGCTGGCAGGAAAGCAGATATATTGCAGCCTTTTTGTGCGCCCTTTGCACTTGATTAAAAACACACGTGCACACACAGTGGAAAACAGATATATTGCAGCCGTTTTGTGCGCATTTTGCACTTGATTAACAACACGCATGCACACACAGTGGAAAACAGATATATTGCAGCCTTTTTGTGCGCCTTTTGCACTCGATTAACAGCACGCATGCACACACACTGGAAAACAGATATATTGCAGCCTTTTTGTGCGCCTTTTGCAGTCGATTAACAGCACGCATGCACACACACTGGAAAACAGATATATTGCAGCCTTTTTGTGCGCCTTTTGCACTTGATTAACAACACGCATGCACACACAGATTCATTAATTCGTGCGACCGGGGACAAAAAGTTGAAGCAAGCCAGGATAGAAAACCGTGTTTTTCCCTGTCTGAAAGCCTCGATCGATCTCTGCGTGCGTACTTGCAGGAGCTGCGTTCGACCTCTTCCCCTTCTTTGACGGTCGGGACCCCGAAGAGCAGGTTATGCGCATCGCGGAGGTCGGTCGTCTGGTGCGTGCGTGCGTGCGTGCGTGCGTGCGTAGGTAGTCGGTTGGGTGGGTGGGTCCCCTGGTCAATTGGTAGTTGCATATTTGCGGTCACAAAGGCAGTTCGAGATTGGGAGTTCGTGATTCCTCCCTCCCTCCTCTCTCCTGTTTTTGCTTTCTCTTTCTCCCTCTTTTCGAAAATCGGAACAGAAGGAGAATGTTCCTAGCTCGGCAGATTGATGATCGAATGAGAGGAAGACACAGAAAGAGAGAGAGAGAGTGAGGGAGACAGAGAGAGTGGAAAGGTGTCCCCGTGAGGCAATTTCTTTTTTTGGGTAGTGGTTTCAAATTCAGTTGCGTCTCTCTCTCTCTCTCTCTCTCTCTGTGTGTGTGTGTGTGTGTGTGTGTGTGTCTCCCTCCCTCCCTCTCTCTCTCTCTCTTTCTCTCTCTCTCTCTCTCTCTCTCTCTCTGTGTGTGTGTGTGTGTCTGTGTCTGTGTCTGTCTCTGTCTCTGTCTCTGTCTCTGTCTCTGTCTCTGTCTTTCTCTCTCTCTCTCTCTCTCTCTCTCTGTGTGTGTGTGTGTGTGTGTGTGTGTGTGTCTGAAGTGACATGAGAGAATGGCGAGCTATTGTATCACGTGAAACCGTTGCGATGAAAAACCGATTAGTCATACTGATTGCCTGGCGTCCATGCAGAATGCGGCAAGACTGACGGAGATGTGCAAAGAGAGGGAGAGTTCAAAACAGCTAGTGCGTTTGTTCCAGGCATGCCTACGTTGAATCGCCATTTCCTTTTGCTCTGCAGATGAGAGGCACAGCGGAGTTGGAGGCCTTCGCGCATCGATACAATCTGGAGCTCCCAAGCTCTGTCCGGGAATTTATTGCGCAGAATTCCGCAGTGGACCCTCTGCCCTGGTCGACTCTAGTGGACTCCGACAACGAACACCGGACGTCTGATGAGCTGTTTGACCTCCTCGATGGACTTTTGGCATGGGACCCGGAGGAGCGGCTTCTACCGTTTGAGGCCCTGATGCATCCTTTCTTTGCGCCTCTGCAGGAGACGGAGGACACAAATGGAAACTGGTCCCCTATGAAAAAGAGAAGCGAAGGCTTATGGGGGGTGGAGGAGGAGGAGGACACATCATGGATGGCGCTCACTGGCACGACGCTGACGAGCACTAGCACCCCCCCTCCTTCCACTTCGGGACCCCTGGAGCGTCCCCGTGAGTCTTTACCTCTTTCTAGTCCGAGTTTGTTGAAGGGGGGGGGGAGAGGGAGGAGACCGGGGGGGAGTGGCTCAGAGGAATCCTCGTCGCAACTGTTTTCTGCTGGGTCTTTTGAAAGCATCAACGGGCGGGACGGGCAGGAAAGTGTAGGGAGAGAAGAGGAGACTGATGGGTCGAGTCGGGTTGGTGGGCAAGGGTTGACTGGGTGGGAAGAAGAACTCGAAAGGGGGCCACTATGGCAAGGGACAGGCAACGAACCGGCCGCCAGTTGGTCCGTTCTGTTTCAGCACGCAGGAGGGTCCTCTTCCTCTACCGCTGCTTCAGAGTCTTCCAAGACCCTCCCTTCTTCATTTTCTCCGGAGAGAAGACGTAGGGAGGGGGGGGAGCTGAAGGAAGGCAGTGGGAACAGAGCGGCGGAGAACTCTAAATGGGGATTCGGGCATAAAATTCAAGAACTGCAAGGGGGAAGTATAAAAGTGAGAGCTCCTGACCCGGTCCTCCTCTCAATTCCTGTACCAAAAACAGAAATTCTCACAGAATTTATCGCTTGATGATCGTTTGAAAATAAACTTTGAAAAAGAATGAAAAAGGGATTCGATTTCAATCCAGCTTTTTGAGTGTTAAAACTTTTATTGTTTTTCATCTGAAATTCATCATCGTAGTACAAAACTTTGTGTTAAAATCACTTTATGTCAATTAATATCAATATCATTTTATTATGCTTATTATCCTTACCATGTGTCATTCTATTATGCCATCGCATTATTCTATGTTATTGTAAAAGATTTGTCATCGGTCTATAGTGAAGCTTTCGACGTTTAATATAAGTTAGCTAGTTAAACAGTCAATACAAGTAACTAGTATACTAGTAAGTTAAATTAATGAACTATTGTTTTATAACTTGCAAGTCAAAAATATGATGATTGAGGTTTTTGTTATGCATGCCGCGTCCCCGTGTATGAGGGGCAGATCTAGCCTAGTCTGTCAAAATGCATGTCGTTTAATTTATCTTAGAAATGTGGCTAGAAATGTGGGCTAAATTCTCAAGGAATTTAGTTGGATTTATGTTTTTTGTTGAATTTTTCAGGGGATTTTAATAGAATTTCCAGTAGAATCAACTCCTTTACATTTTTATAGGTTTCATTGAATTTCATAACTTCCAGAGGCTTATTTTTTGCATGCGATCTAGAAAGAGTTAGGAGCTCAAATTGGTAGTGCTTATAGAACTATATAAATCTATATAACATAAATAATAATCGAGGTTTTCATTTTATATAAAGATAACATAAATTAAGGGGATATGTATCATGAGGTTACATCATCCGAGTCCTCAAATCAAAGTGTCCCTCTCTCTTCTCTTCTTTTCTCTTCTCTTCTCTTCTTATATATATCTCCTTTTCTCTTAATCTAGCTCTCTCTGACATACAAATGCAGGGAATTACATTGAAATAAATATAGTCGCTTGGTGTAAAGCATGATTAAAGTGAGCCTAGAGTTTGAGGTGAGCGGCATGATTGACTATGGATTTATTCATGCATATATCTAGAAATATAGGAAACGGCTCGGTCCTGATAAGCGTCTAAGAATGAACTGATGTGTGGTTGAATGTGATTTGAGTCCATACTTATGTATGCTCTGTCACCGGTCTCTTTGACCACGGCATAGACCCAAAAACCCCGTTCACTGCGGTTAATTCAGTCGTAGAAAGGTGTTCCATCAAGGAGTAGTCCTTGTTTTTCTGTATGAAACCGTTTTGAAGCTTCTTTTATCCTTTTCCCATGGATACAACACAAGTCGTTCCAGTTACCCCTGTTATTCTTCCCCAGCTCTTTAAGTATTCCAAAGTAGAGGACTGGTTGCAAGATGTCCGCTTCTGGGCAGAAGACACAGCAAGTCTTAATACCCTGAAAGGCATATACACGACTCTAAGGAATGCCGCTCTGGGGAACAACGCCATGAGAGATCGGCTGTTGAAGATTCGCAAAAGTAACCCAGTCCCTACCATCTCCGCCGCTGATGCCAAAGACGAAGCAAAAGCCTTGAAGTATGATGAAGACCTCCGATAGTGGGTGATCCAGACCCTCATCCCTGAGATGCAAAGCCGTAAAAGGGTGAGAGAAACAAAAAAAAATAACAGGGTGATGATGGGAATCTTGTGGTTCCCCTCTCTTGCAAACAGGGGATACTCGATCTTCTCCAACATGATGCTGTTTTCATAGCTCCTCGAATCTAGTCCTCGAATTTGCCTCCCACATCCAGCTCCCAGCATCTCCAGCCAGGGGGGGTGTTATTGAATTTCGCTAAAGAAAGCAATGTATGGACTTAAAGATACGCCGAGAATGTTCATTTCTTGGCTAAAGACGAAGCTGCAGGCTCTTTTCTTCTTTAAAATTGCAGAGTCTATTCTTGTCTGCCTTTCTTCTCGCGTCCCTCCTTCTCCTCAGGTAGAAAAAGTCATCACTGACGTGATGATGATGCCTGTCGAGAGCGTAATATAAATGTATGTCGATGATTTGATTTGTTTTGCCAGAGATGCCAGAAAGATATTGAAGGAAGTGACTGAGGCAGTTGAGTCAGATGAGGTAGGTGAAGTGACAGACAGGCCAGTGAAGTGTGTGGGAATGGAGTTGTCGCATGACAGGGAAGGGGGGGAGATTAGACAGAGTCAGAGGTCGTATCTCAATCCAGAGAAGATCTTTCCAGGAAAGAAAGGTTCGAAAAGTCTAGACAAAGCAGACTTTACTCAGTCATAGCCAGAAGAAATAGACATGAAGTATGAGGCTGTGTATCGTGCTCTTTTGGGCATGCTTGGCTGAATGACGAGAACGAGGTAGGATCTTGTGTTTGCATTTTTTCAGCTTGCTAAATGGTCTTCCTGTCCCTCTGTTCACATCTTTTGGACTCTGTGCACTGTGTTGTGGATTGCTATTGCAGAAGCGAGGGACTTGGTTTTTCATGTAGTCAGAAATCCAGAAATACGCTTGTGGGTAGATGCAGCATACGATGATCGAGTGTATGAATCGTGAAGTGGTTTCATTATTCAGCTTGTAGATCATTCGTGGGACTTTTCAGTCAGATGGAACATGCTTGATTGGGCTTCTCACAGAGAGAAGCGGCTAGTTCGTTCGACTGCAGGAGCTGAACTATTGGCTCTTATTCATAATATTGTTTGTGTTCCTTTTCTGTTACAAAATGCTCATCTCCTCTTTTTAGATATGCCCTTTAGAATCATGACTGATTCAGCTGCTTTGGTGGATCAGTTGAAGAGTAGAAAGTGTCAGAAGGAGCCTACCTTGCAGGGAAGACTCAATTTCATGCTTCAAGAAATTCGCCTTCTCAAGGCAACGTTCGAGGACGTTGAGGGGGAGAGGCAGCTTGCTGATTGCCTGACTAAGTGGCGTCATTCGTCAATTGCGTGGCCATGTCATCCTTAAGAAAGCTTAGGGGGGGAGTCGCTTGGTGTAGAGCATGATTAAAGTGAGCCTAGAGTTTGAGGTGAGCGGCATGATTGACTATGGATTTATTCATGCATATATCTAGAAATATAGGAAACGGCTCGGTCCTAATGAGTGTCTAAGAATGAACTGATGTGTGGTTGAATATGATTTGAGTCCATACTTATGTATGCTCTGTCACTGGTCTCTTTAACCATGGCATAGACCCGAAAACCCCATTTACTAATATTAATACAAATAACATACAAAGACTGTTTTTCGTATAGGACCCGCCTGACACGGGCAAGTGCCGGCATGCTAGGGGCTGATGATTGTCTGGCCGAAGCCCTGCAATGTTAGGTAGTTTTTCATCCGCAGACTGGACTGGCTTCTCCCTTGCAATGATTCCACCGGGGCTAATGCGTGCGTCAATTAAATTCCGCAAGCGTGCGTCCCCAACCTGCTCCATTTTCAAGCTATGTACTCTTCATGAGGTTCGACCGCATATAATTGCTGATCGAAGGCGATATTTTGCTGTCACAGCTAGACGCGTGCACACTGCATGCGCTCTCATCGGGTCTCTGACTCTCTGCAAAAATTTGAGGGAAGCGCTCAAAAAAGAAGAGCTTCGAGGAATCTCACTAGACAGTCAGATACACTTCAGAAACGGTACATTACTGGGTTCTTCCAGCCGCGATAGGCTGGTAGGTCATTCTCACTCTCTCTTCTGACATGCCTGGTTCGCCCACACCGTGCATCCGGGCAGAGCATCGGGCTCTGTTGGACGAAGCAGCCTTCTCTCCTACAAGATGTCTGATTGTGATCAACGTCAACGTCATGTGATGGTTCATCACTGCAAAAGACGCCTCTCCTTCAGGAAGACAGGAAACTTTGGAGGCCAGAAAGTGTTGCAAAGGTCAGGCGTTTAGTCAAGGCCCTTTGTGTACGGAAGTTCGTATGCTCGTTGTGCCCGCGTTTCTGAGCCCATGCTTGGCCCTTCAACTCTCTTCTTGTCGCCGGCCTCCCCAAAGCGGTCTCGCAAGCACTTGTCACAACCGGCATGCTCCTCCTCCCTAGCTCTTACCCTCCTTCACGCCCTCGTTGCGACGTTTGCAGTGAGTGGTTTGAAGCAGCGGCAAAAGGCGACAAGGGGACTCTCAAATTAGCAGCTGACACATGGCCAACCATTGCAAATGCTGAAGATGGTGAGTTTCAGGGCGAGCGAGTAAATAACCAGAATGCTGCTTTTGAGTGGAGGGGGGGTCGGTGGGAACATGCAGGGTTTCCCCCCGTTCGTCCGTGCACATTTGCGATCCGGATGAAGTGTTTTGTCTCTGTTGACACTTTTCGTAGGTGTTCTGTTACGTGTTTCCTGTCCATCGTGTGAGCCGTTTTGTGTGTATGTCTCATATGCTGCGTGCTTTCAACTCCGCATATACAAGGCTTATGCGTTTCTCTAAACCTGCACGTGTGTCTGCCTCCTCTGCTTTCTCTCCTGCTCTCCCTCCCCCCCCCCACCCTCTCTCTCTCTCTCGCTCGCTCTGCGCACACGTGTGTGTGTGTGTGTGTGTGTGTGTGTGTGCAGAAGAGGGCGAGACGGCTCTCTTCAAAGCAGCTGGACAAAAGAAACCGGAGGTCTTGGAGGCACTCTTGACATGCAGGGGGTTGGACGTCAACGTGTCAAGGCGAGACGGAAGAACACCGCTGATGCAGACGGCGCGGGGGGGACGGTTGAAGAGTGCCAGGCGTTTGATAAGCACCAACGCAAATGTCCACGCAAAGGACCTTAACGGCACGACAGCTTTGATGTTGGCGTCCTTGAATGGCCACACAGAGGTTGTTTCTCTTTTGCTGCAAAACGATGCGGAGGTGAATGCAAAGAATCACAACGGTGTCACTGCTCTCATGCTTGCTGCGCAGAGAGGCCATTTGAATGTCTGCAGCATCCTTTTGAAAGAGAACGCGAATGTGAATGCGAAGGACACGAAAGGGGTTACGGCACTCATGTTGGCAGCTCAGCACGGGCGCACCGAGCTTGCAGCCTTGCTTGTTCAGGAGAAGGCGGATGTCAATGCCAAAGACTCAAGCTATGGTGCCAGTGCCCTTCTGCTTGCTGTAGAGAAGGGATACGCTCATTTGGTTTCCCTCCTACTTCGAGAGAAGGCAGACATCAACGCAAAGGACAGCAACGGCGTCACTGCATTGATGTTGGCGATCTTGAACAAAAAGACCGAGCTAGCCGCTTCGCTTGTCAGAGGCAGCGCGGATGTGAACGAGAGGAACGAGACGGGGGTCACGGCCCTGATGCTAGCGGTTCAAAATGGGTTTCGGGAGGGGGTGGAGATCCTTTTACAGGGGGGGGCGGACGCTTCAATTTCATCGAACGATGGAATGACCGCAGCATCAGTCGCAGCCGCGGGGGGTCACGGAGAGATTCTCAGTCTGTTGAATAGCCACTAGGTCGTTTTCTCTCTTTCCCCCTCGCCTTCTCTCTCGATCGTTTCACAGCCCTCGCACCATGCTGTCAGCAGAGGCGCTTGTTATCCTGGGGCAGGCATGCATGCAGGAATAAGTTTAGAGGTGACGCTCGCATCTGTTTAAGTGCTGACTAGGCATCAGATTGGTTGGGCGAATTGATCAGCGAATAGCTGTGGCGCCTGAGGTATTGACAGGGGTCGGGGGCGGGGAGACATGAAGACGTCACGCTCCATGCAGGTATTGCTTGCTGACTGGGAGAAGTGCAAAATCACATGCACACTCTCGAAGATCAAGAAATTGAGGGTTGAGGGAAGTTTAGAGGGAAGTGCAGTAATCGCATGTCGCTCCATCGCTACCGATCTCAGGCTTGGTAGGGTACACAAGCCGCAAGCGTTCCATGCTCAAAAGATTTTTTGTTTTGTTTGCTGACTAAATGGCTGCCGAGTTTTGTACATTAATTGTACAGAAACTTTAGAATTGGTAGTATTTGTGCGCTTATAAATTTAGCTGCAAAACATTGCCGTGTGTGTCAGTGAAGCTCAATTCTGGACTCTCTTTGCCACACTGGCAGTCCGACACAACATTTTTGACGATGAAAGATCTTCAAATATATTAAAATATATGAATCAATATATATTTACGAGTGAATTGCTTTAATAGAGACCATTGTATATAGTTGATAACGAACTTGAAGTAAATTTAGGAATAAGCTAGGAAATAAGTTTTTTTAGATTAAGACTCCACCTATAAATTATAGGCTATAATAGCCCTATACTATATATATGATACAGCGCATTATATGCAGGTCTCCGCGCTGCCTCACTCCCTCCCCCGCCTCCCCCCCTACCCCCCCCCTCCCCCAGCTTTTACCGATTATAGTATGGCTAGATGCATGGTAATTTGCAATGCATGATCATCTAAATGACCATGCATACAATAAACTGAGCGTAATACTCTTGTGTCTTTTTTTAATATGGTTTGATTTCAGACTTGATTTATTCTAAGATTTATCATTGCCGCAAAACTGTGGTTAGTAATAGTTGGTTCTTTTTACTTTGAAATTAAGAGTGTTCACTATTGTTTGACTAAATACAGTTTTTTTAGCCAATGATGATCGATAAAAAAAAGTTTTTTTTCTTCTAAATTTTCTGTTTTGTTTGATTTAGTTTGATCATGAGTGCTATATAGCTGTATACGTTTAATATTTTTCATCTTTCAAAATGACTTAATTAAATGATTCGTTAAATGAGTCTTTACATGAATGCATAAAACCTAGCACTGTAGTAACACAAAACGATGATCGCTAGGATGATCGATGAAATGAACCGAACTAATGATCTAGCTAATTATATAATTTATAATTTTACTAGCAATTTTATATCGTACTATGGATGTAGCTTAGACTATAGCTATGGATTGATCATAAAGTAAACAAATAAATCAATCTGCGGCCCGGGGCGGCGGCTGCTATGATCATTATTAATCAAATATCGATCAATCATTGACAGAGACAAGTATATGAGGACTTCAGCGCAAAAAAAAATGTGTATGTGATCGTTTTTTAAATGTCTGAAAACCGAAGCGTACTTAGCATGGGCAGATCGACCAGTGAGGACTTTTGCGCAGCTGTCGATCACGCGAGCATGCGGCAGGCAGAACGATCCACCAAGAGACAAACTCGACTGGCGGCCAAGCCATTCTGATTTTTCTCATCAGATTCCGGCGTCTCCTTCATCCTTTTTTCACAACTGAAAACCGGGTTCAAAACCCATCTTGAAGGTGTTTCTGGTGGATTCCAAAACGTAGAAGAAACGCGTTTGGGTCCTCCCACCGTCAACTAAGACCACGAAAAACAACGAGCCTCGATCGGCTCATGGAAGAGCCTGAAAAGGACTTTTGGATTCACATGCGCAAGAAGAAGCAGCACCATCCCATTGACGCACGCTTGGACCATGCAATGCACTCATTGACCTTGTGCATGAAGAGCACGCAGAAAAACGTCGACTACGGATAACAGAAACCAGGAATCGTGCACAACGTCTCGCTCAACAGTCAACAGTGGCAGACAGATCAGCAGGAAATAACACTGCTTCCATCAACAAACAGAGAGACTGAAACGGAACGAGATAAAACAAGAGACAGAGCCCCTTTCTTGTCTGCGTCGTGCTGAAAGCGGACGCGCCGTGCTGACAGCAGACGAAGACGGAAGACGGAACTCATTCGTTCATTCATTCATTCATTCATTATTCAATGAACTACGATCGACTCATCTGAGCAGCTAACTGCGACCCCCTTCCCTTTCCCTCTGTTAGGGAAGCAGAGAGGAAAAAGGTTTCTTTTCAGCAGGGACGAAGGAAGAGACAGGGTCACGGGACTGCTTTCATGCACGCATGGATGCGTGCGTGCAAACATACAAGCAAAGATGAGAAGACAGACAAAGAGACACAAGAAAAGGAAGTTCACAGTGTCATGCCGAGCAGAGAAAAACGATCACGTGGGGCAGGGCATTAAACGTGCTCCACGTTCAACGCATGACTCCGCAATAACGAATATGCTTGAGAAGGACCCCAAATGAATGTTGCCATTTCACTCATGACGTTCACGCATACACGCACGCGCGCGCACGCACGCGCGCACACACACACACACAGAGAGAGAGAGAGAGAGAGAGAAACAAGCAAGCAAGCACAGGACCACTTTTGCTGCAGGTTCCCCCCCTGATGGAGGAAGGCCAGCATCCCCTACTGCACAGCGGCGATCCGCAGGCAGAACACTTTAATAACAGCACGCCCGTCCACCCCCCAATCTAAGCAAAGCGAATCAAAAATGAGCTTGCTTTCAGTTTCAGATAGAAGACAGAGATGAAGTAAAATACAAGTTCAAACACAGAGAGAAGATAGGCGAAAGAGCACACAGGGAGAACTTTCGGAAGGTTCACGGAAATACACTGGAATGAAGGAAAAGCGAAGAAGCCGACGGGCAGGGGCGGTCTGAGAATTAAAGCAAGAGAGTGAGAAATCTTCGGTGCCTGGGCAAAAAAGAGTTCATCTTAGCCCGCCTCTCGTTCTCAGTCTCTTCTAGGATCACCCCTGCCCAAAACAACACCCCGGCATCAGGAACCAGCAGAGCAACACAGACACCCGTGCTGGCCTGTAGAAGAGTTGATATTCACCTGCAGTGCATGTAGTCCTTCCTCTCTCTTCTTCTTTTGTCCGTTCTTTTTTTTTTTGTTTCATCTCCCTTTCAAACGTCTTCTTTTGTCCATTTTCACTTTTTGTTTCACCTCCCTTACACACAACGAAAAGTGAGACTGTCAAACCGACTCCAACAACAACAACAACAATTCGATTCGTCAATTCATTCGTACTTTACAGCAACCTGAAGAATTTTCACACACGAGGGAGAGAGAGAGAGAGAGAGAGAGAGAGAGAGAGAGAGAGAAACAAACGAAAGAAAGAAAGAAAGAAAAGAACGAACGAACGAACGAACGAAAGAAAGAAAGAAAGAAAGAAAGAGCGAAAGAACGAACGAACGAAAGAAAGAAAAGAAAGAAAAGAAAGAAAAGAAAGAAAAGAAAGAAAAGAAAGAAAAGAAAGAAAGAAAGAAAGAAAGAAAAGAAACAAACAAAGAACGAAAGAAACAGACAAACTGCCGACCCCCAAGATTATTTATTTCCTTCACCTAATTCCTGTCTCGGCACTCTCTCTCTCTCTCTCTCTCTCTCTCTGTCTCTCTCTGACACGGACACATCGACCGCACATGCAGCAGACATGCATGGACGCAGCAAGCATACATTGATGCTCCTCGATTTTTCCTACCGCAGATCAGACTGTCTTTGCACATCGGCCCTCCCTCTTGTCTGGCCTCAGCTCATTCTTTTTTCTCATTCGATCCGACGGCCTCTCTCCTTTCTCCCCTTGCTTCCCTTCCCCGCTGACCCGCACGCCCAGTCGAACGAAGGAAAAAAAGGGCAGCAAGGAACTGACTGGCGCCTCTCTTTGGGCAGAAAGAGGACAGGGCTAGACTTCCTTTTCCCACACTCGCACAGGTGACTCGACTGTCCTCTCTGCTCCAATTCCAGACATCCTCCCTCTCCCCCTCCCTTCCCCCCTTCTTTGAATGATGCTTTGATGGATGGATCAAATAGGTTGGCCCCCGGTGACAACACACACGCAAACAGACAGAGCCTCTCTCGCTGGCTCACTGCGGAAGCCAGCAGAAGACAGACAAACAAACGAATAAGCAAACAATTACACAGCGCAGAGCATTTTATCGCAACTCATCCATCAAATCCTTTTCCCAACCCTCCATCTCTCTCTCTCTCTCTCTCTCTCTCTGTCTGTCTGTCCCCTTCTCTACTGCAAGATGCATGCAGGACAAACTTCGCATTCCCACCTACTTTTCCATCTCCCTCTCCTCCCATCCATCCTCACCTCTCTCTCTCTCTCGCCCTTCCCCTCTTCTTCTCTCACCATGGATGCGTGGAGAGGAGAAGGCAGGCAGGGCCCATGCTTGCCTGCCTGGATGCCCCCCCCCTCATGACCTGCAGTGAGTGACTAGTAGTGTTTCGGCTTCTGCAGACCCAAATGCAGAATGATGGTGGCAGCCCCCGCGAGCCCCGAGGCGATCCCTGTGTACACGCAGATGGACAGGGTCCTCTGCGCACGGGGACGGTCCTCCTGCTTCACCAGAAGGGAGACCAGAACCTGCACACACACACACACACACACACACGCATGTAGTTCAAATTGAAAGAGAGCAGACAAACTACTGCACCAACATGGCCCTGTGCAGTTCGCCTAGCTCTTTCCGCTGACCAGCGAAGGGAACCCCTCTTCGCATGAAAAAGCAAGCCAGAAGGCATGGTCAACCCCGACTTGCCTTCTTGAGCCGGCACGCATGAAATGACTTTTGTTCTATGACGTCTTCAAGATTTTTCCTGAAAATCGCAAAAGAATCATATGCGACACGATTCGTCCCCTTCACCCACAACACCCATGCGTTAATTTGTCTGTCATACAGTCCCTCTGACTGACGACGGTCTCCTGAGTCATTATTTGATGTACCAAAGAGAGGCACAAATTCATTCATTGCGATAATGACTGCCGAAGTACCCATGCACCAACTTCCTCCTCATGATCCGTGCAAGAAAGACATAGAAAGCGTCAGTTTCCTTCATGCGCTCTCTATGAGTTAGTGACTCACTCACTCCCTTAATTACCTGAGCAGCTCCCTCGTTCAGTGCTGCGAGGGTGAAAAGCGCCGAATCTGCTGCGATGATGTTGGGAGGGACCTGCAATGGAGGCGCACATGCGAATCAAAAACACGAAGAGTGATCAGTCCTTCCACTGGCACATCGACATGCAGCACGAGACACAGGAGAGTGTGACAGGAAGAAAAGCAGCGAAGGGAAGAGTGGAAAGCTGCGCAGATATGAGACACCCTGAGCGTTTAATTCTCTCTAGACACACACACACACACACACACACACACACACACAGACACACACACACACACACACACACACACAGACAGACAGACAGACAGACCTGCCACGCTCGGGCCTGCTCCATCGTCATGGACGACTGCGGAGTGAACCGGAAGCCGAACGAGTTGAAGAAGAGGGCGGCACTCAGCACGACGGCCCCCGTGAGGATCACAGACAGGCCCGCCATGACCACGGGACGGCCCCACTTTCTCTGGGGGAGGAAGAACGCCAACAGGCGACCCGCGAAGTCCCCACCCAATTTGGCGTCAATCAACGCCTGTCCGCAAAATGCACCCCCAACAAAAGTCAAAAACGGAAGAGAGAGGAACGCAACCGCTCGACCCAGGAAAGCGCAAAACTGAATGATCTTCAAAGCAACTCGGGTCTCTGAGTCCAAAGTTTTGGGCTCTTTCGAAACAGAGTCGGAGACGTCAGTCGACTGGTGTGAGACAGCAGCCTTGGTCTCATCAGCAGGAATCCCCCCCTTCAATTCGAATTGAGGGGGGGCGGTGTTGACGTGTTCAGGAGCGGGATTGATGACCTCTCCCTTCTCCTCCTCGGCAGTCGCATCGACACGGTCACCACCTGCCGTCGACACAACGGAGGCGAGGAGACTGGGGCTACTACCCAGACGACTGAACCTCCCAGCGTCCTCACTCACTTTTCCCTCAACCGCCTGGGGCCCCAGGCCCCTCTCGAGATCTCCCTCTTGTCCCCCTGTCTGCTGTCTATCTGCTTGTTTTCTGTTCTTCTCTCTCTCTGCAGAAGGCGAAGGGGACTGATCCGAGCTTCCTGATACTGTCGCTGTCGCGTTCGATGATGAGACAGGAGTGGGAAGGGTGAGGGGAGCCTCGACATCCACGCGGTCACGTCCCTCATCATCTGGGACGGTTGTCCCCTTCTTCTTCAAACCCTTCTCCACCTCCATCTCGTCACTTGAGTTGCAGGGTCGAGGGGGGAAGCGGTTTTTCAAAATTGAAGCTCCAATAATAAGGCCTACTGATGCGCAAACCGCAAGGGGGATAGAGAAGAACTGAAGGACTTTGACTTCATTGGCGTCGGGGCCGAAGCGGAGGCCGTAGCGGATCGTCAGCAATGCTCCTGCGGCTGCGATTCCTGTCCCGAGCTGCACGGCGGGAGGCAGCTTTGCACCCGCAGGCGCAACTGCCTGTACGCCCCAGGAGAGAAAGGCGGTCGAGCATATGCCCGTGAGGACACAGAGGCTCAACACAGTACCCCGGGAATGGGAGGAGGGAAAGGCGAGAGGAAAAACGATAACCCCCAACAGAATTGCAAGGAGGGGAACTCGAATAAACAGCATCACTCGCTTTCCCACAAGCCTGTCGAGGGGTTTGTCGACGTAAAGCTGGAGGAAGAGAGCGCCGGCCCTGCAAAGAATCGATTGGAACAGTCATCAATGCATGTGCCACGCGAAGACTGCAAAGAATCGATTGGAACAGTCATCAATGCATGTGCCGTGAGAAGAATGAACAGGACATCACTCATTGGACCCGACTTTGAGGACATGGTCGACCTACCCAGGCAGAAAGATGGCCATGATCATGAAGAGGAACAGCATGTTCGCGGTAAAAATCTGCTGAAAGTACGCTGCGGAGGCCGTGAGGAATGCAAGCGGAGTCTGTTGAGCAATCCCCAAGAGGATCGCAAAAAGGAACTTCTCAACATCAGAGAAACGAGCGCCCTTCTCTATCCGCTTCCCATCAGGCTCTACCACGGGCGTAGTGTCCTTTGCTTTCGCAATCGGATTGTCACTGTCCAGCGTCATCCTTAGAGATCTGGCAGAACTCTTGCTGGACACAAGGAGGATTTTATGCTCGAGACGTCGACTCAGAGTGTGCCGCAAACGTTCAGTTTTCTGACTCAAAAGAACATCTCACTCCAAAACCGTGATACGCTCGTTCAGACAAGAGAAAAAGACGTCAGTGCATCTCTTCACTTTGCCATGAGGGTGCAAAGATGTCTAGAATCCATCTTTCATGTCCTGTCGCGAGCAGATCGATTCGAACGGCGGAGCATGCAGTCCCCAACCGGCTCCCACCGCGGCGGCGCGGCCGCGGGGGCCCATGCAGTGGCCCGGCCATGCATGCTTGGGCGGTCCCCAGCTGAAGCCCACGCACCCATATACTGCACTGAGTCCTTTCCACACCCCAACTATCTCGATCTTCTGGTCGATTAATTAGTCTAGAATAGTTTAGAATAGTTTACTGGTCTAACTATTAGTGTCTGGTTCGATCTTTCTGCCAGGATGTTACTTTTAATCACTTTTAATTTTTTTAATTGATATAGTAGTGCATTTAAAATTAGAAATATGGTAAATGTAACTAAGTGTAACTGTAACTAAAAAATAATAAAAATAGAACTTAGGCTACTTAACTGGTAAAAACATAAAAAAACCACAGAATGAAAAAAAAAAAAAACAACGACACAAACAAAGAAAGGAAGTAGAGAGAAAAGAATCAAAAAGAATGTAAGAGAGAGAAATCAAACGAAAGGAGGGGAGAGACAGGGGAGAAACAGGGGAGAGAGAGAGAGAGAGAGAGAGAGAGAGAGAGAGAGAGAGAGAGAGANATGTGCCACGCGAAGACTGCAAAGAATCGATTGGAACAGTCATCAATGCATGTGCCACGCGAAGACTGCAAAGAATCGATTGGAACAGTCATCAATGCATGTGCCACGCGAAGACTGCAAAGAATCGATTGGAACAGTCATCAATGCATGTGCCGTGAGAAGAATGAACAGGACATCACTCATTGGACCCGACTTTGAGGACATGGTCGACCTACCCAGGCAGAAAGATGGCCATGATCATGAAGAGGAACAGCATGTTCGCGGTAAAAATCTGCTGAAAGTACGCTGCGGAGGCCGTGAGGAATGCAAGCGGAGTCTGTTGAGCAATCCCCAAGAGGATCGCAAAAAGGAACTTCTCAACATCAGAGAAACGAGCGCCCTTCTCTATCCGCTTCCCATCAGGCTCTACCACGGGCGTAGTGTCCTTTGCTTTCGCAATCGGATTGTCACTGTCCAGCGTCATCCTTAGAGATCTGGCAGAACTCTTGCTGGACACAAGGAGGATTTTATGCTCGAGACGTCGACTCAGAGTGTGCCGCAAACGTTCAGTTTTCTGACTCAAAAGAACATCTCACTCCAAAACCGTGATACGCTCGTTCAGACAAGAGAAAAAGACGTCAGTGCATCTCTTCACTTTGCCATGAGGGTGCAAAGATGTCTAGAATCCATCTTTCATGTCCTGTCGCGAGCAGATCGATTCGAACGGCGGAGCATGCAGTCCCCAACCGGCTCCCACCGCGGCGGCGCGGCCGCGGGGGCCCATGCAGTGGCCCGGCCATGCATGCTTGGGCGGTCCCCAGCTGAAGCCCACGCACCCATATACTGCACTGAGTCCTTTCCACACCCCAACTATCTCGATCTTCTGGTCGATTAATTAGTCTAGAATAGTTTAGAATAGTTTACTGGTCTAACTATTAGTGTCTGGTTCGATCTTTCTGCCAGGATGTTACTTTTAATCACTTTTAATTTTTTTAATTGATATAGTAGTGCATTTAAAATTAGAAATATGGTAAATGTAACTAAGTGTAACTGTAACTAAAAAATAATAAAAATAGAACTTAGGCTACTTAACTGGTAAAAACATAAAAAAACCACAGAATGAAAAAAAAAAAAAACAACGACACAAACAAAGAAAGGAAGTAGAGAGAAAAGAATCAAAAAGAATGTAAGAGAGAGAAATCAAACGAAAGGAGGGGAGAGACAGGGGAGAAACAGGGGAGAGAGAGAGAGAGAGAGAGAGAGAGAGAAAGAGAAAGAGAAAGAGACAGAGCCAGACGATAAGAAAGGAAAGAAAACAGGAAGGAACGAAGGAACCAGTGAAGGAACAACAAAACTTGAATGAAAGAGGCAAAAAAGAAAGAAAGAAAGAAAAAAAGAAAGAAAAGAAAGAAAGAAAGAAAGAAAGAAAAGAACGAAAGAAAGAAAGAAAGAAAGAAAGAAAGAAAGAGAGAAAGAAAGAAAGAAAAGAAAGAAAGAAAGAAAGAAAGAAAGACAAGAAAGAAAGAAAGAAAGAAAGAAAGAAAGGAAGGAAGGAAGGAAGGAAGGAAGGACGGGAGAAAGGAAGGACACAGGAAGGAAGGAAGGAAACATATCAAAAAGGAAAAAAGAAAAGAAGATAGGCAGACCGATAGACAGACAGACAGACAGACAGACAGAAAGAAAGAAAGAAAGAAAGAAAGAAAGAAAGAACGAACGAAAGAAAGAAAGAAAGAAAGACAGCAAGCAAGGAAGGAAGGAAAGAAAGAAAGAAAGAAAGAAAGAAAGAAAAAAAGAAAGAAAAGAAAGAAAGAAAGAAAGAAAAGAAAGAAAGAAAGAAAGAAAGAAAAGAAAGAAAGAAAGAAAGAAAGAAAGAAAGAAAGAAAGAAAGAAATAGAAAAAGAAAGAAAGAAATAGAAAAAGAAAGAAAACTGCACGTGAGGACCGGCACCGTCATGGTCTTTAGACAGGGGTGGGGGGGTGGGGGGGCGCCCCTGCGGAGGGGGATTCTTCTGATGCTGTGTCTTCGACAGGCAGACAGACAGACAGACAGAAAGGAAGAAAACTGGAAACATGGAAGGGAGGGAGGCTGGAATGAAATATAGACGGATGAAAGACGCGGAAGGAAGAGCGAGTGGACTAAGGAAACGGGCGCCCACCTAGGCCGGCATTGAAGCAGATGAGTGAGTACCTAAAGAACAACTGATAAGCGACTTGGGAGGAATACAGCTAGACAAACAAAGCACTCGGACACACGGACGCAAGCAGGGAGGGAACGGCGCACGCGGGGCGAAAACAAAAAAGAAAAAGTGACGGACAGCGAAGGGAGGGTGGACACGGACGTAGAAACTCGAGCAAAACGTTTGAAGGAACTGTAGAGCGCGCATGGTTGGAGCTGCAACACACGGAAAGAAATTGCGAGATGGCAGGCTTCACTGAGCGCCGAGCTCTCAAAGAGGGCATCTCATGGAAGTGAATGAAGGGAGACGCAGGAGACTCCACACGCATATACGTACAATTAGTGTGTCATGACGCCTGTGCAACCTCGAGCATTGGTTGCAAAGATCCGTCTTCGAACATCTCTCTGGTGATATCAAGACCCCCAAGGAACTCTCCTTGAACGAACAACTGGGGAATAGTCGGCCAGTTCGAGTACTTCTTCACTTTCTCCCGAATCCAGGGATCTGCCATGACGTCAACCGCTTTGAAGTCCTGCACGTTACAGTCTTGTAGTATCTGGACAATTTTTCGAGAGAAGCCACACTGAGGATTGGAGGGTGTGCCCTTCATGAACAAAACTATGTTCGAGGAGTTGACCAACTCCTCTACACGGCCCATCTCAACGGCATCGGGACTCCCGCCGTCTCCGCCGAAAGAAAAAAGAGAGACAGACCGCGGCCTCTGTCCTGCATGGCTCAAGGGTGGTCGCGCCCAAAATGAAAACGCTGTCACACTACAGGGCAGGACAAGCAAGGAAACTCCAAAGCACAAGGATAACCATGTAAGGAGCGCCCGAGGCGGTCTCTGCATCATCCCAAAGAGACGGAGACGGGAACAGATCTGAAAGTACACTCAGTTTGCTGAACAGTATGAACAGTGGAACGCGAGCGAGCTGCCTGGCGCTCGTGCCAGACGTACGTGCAGTTGAAGATGAAATATGGAAATATGATGGAATCTGAATACAACTGCGTGCCTGCGTGGCTGATCGTGAATGAACTACCCTCACTGCATGAAGCGGCACCACTGGGGTGACCTGCACCATGCACGGTTGCCCGCGGCGGGCCCGCCGGCGGGAGCATGGCGGGCCCATGCATGCACCAGCGCGGGCCTTCGAAGCAGAAATCGGTTAACTCTGTTCGATCCACCTACCCGATTAATCCACCCACCGAAGTCTTGAGGTCCGGCCGATTTACTGAAAACGATCGAAGTTTCTGACTAAACGGTGCATCTTGAAGTGCTTTTTTCCTTCATTTGCCCTCTCTGGATCGTGAGCAAAACTTGGCAGGTGTGGGATCGATCACTCTGGGAGGTGACAATTACTGTTGCTCTAATCTTTACTCTCTATCAAGAAAGAGCGTGATCTTCCATACCTCCCTGGCTCTTTCTCTTTGAAGATGCCGAGATCGAAACGAGCAAAGGTAGTTCCAGGGTCTAAGGTCACCAAGGGCACGGACAGGAAAGAGAAGCTGATTCAAAAGACGAGGGCGGCGTGTGCACAGCACAGATACGTGTACCTGCTGGATCTGGAGAACTGTAGAAGCTCTTTCCTTCTGAGCCTGCGTCAACGTTTGAGACCTTCACAGTCAGTCACCTTGCAGATCTTTTGAATACCGCTTCAGGGTTTTCTGAAGAGTATCAGGGGTTTCATGTTTCCTGAGGAGTGTCGGGTGGCCACTCTGTCCAGTCATCCGCCCTTGCCCCTCTCCTGTTACCACTCTAGAGTCCTTTCCCTTCCTACCCCTTTCGTGATAACCGCATTGGCTTCTGCCCGCAGCCTTTCTTGACAGCCGTCTGTCTGCTTTCGAATGTACGTTTTCGATGTCTTCTGCATCCTTTTCTCGTCCTCCCAGTCTGAAACCGACACATTCATACCCAAGTCTGCCAAGAGAGAGTCACGGCCTTTCAGCTACAGGATCAATCACTCTGATCGTTTTCTCCTGTCCTCGTGGCACCTCGTCTCCGGCCTTTCCCGAACAATCAGTATGTCTTTGATTCTGGCAGGTTGATCTATGGGAATAACAAGCTTCTCCAGGTCGCTCTTGGCAACGGACCCCAAGACGAACTGAAGGAGGGGATCTCGCGGATCTCCAAACAACTCAAATACGAAAAGTGCCTTCTGTTCACAGACCTTCCGGAATCCGAAGTCAAAAGGTCAACCGATTGCTTCCATTTTCACCACTCTTCTCCACTCTCTGTTATGTTCTTTTGCGCCCTTTCAAACAGGCTCTCTCTCTCGCAAGTGTTGTTCTATTCCTGATAATGCATTCTGCGTGCGTTGAATCGTCGTTCCATTTCTTCGCCTGCTTCTTCTGCCTGTCGGGCGATTTGGGGGAAGCATCAGAAAAAAGGAGCGAGAGAGGGGGAAGGGAGACAGCTACGGAGACCAGAGCAGACCAGACCAGGCCTGACAGACACCATTACACAGTCTCCAGATGCGTGTGTCCTTTACGGAGGTGGGCGAAAGGTAAAATAAAGAACGTGAAGTTTCGTCAGGACGAGCGTGAAAATCGTGAAAATTGTCACTCTAAGAACGACAGGAGTGCTCCAGTGGACGGAAAACATGCACGCATGCATGCATGCATGCAGGCAGGCAGGCAGGCAAAGGGGGGTAGATTGGGGAGAGGGGAAGGTGAGATGGAAAGAAGAATTAGAGTGGAAAAGGAAGGACAGGCAATTGTTCGTGAGAAGATAGGCCTAGAAACAAAGACCGCTCGAATCGTCCGGTATCGCATCTACAGAACTTAATCTCACTGCAGTTTCTCTGAAAGCCTTTTGTCTCGCAGACAGATACCTGCGCAGTCTGTCTGTCTGTTTCGGGCCCGGCATGATGAGGGAAGGGAGGGGTTTTTTCGACCTCGGCTGTCTCGTCTCAGTTTCGGTTCTTTTGGATTGGTGTTTTGTCGGTTGTTGCAGACACTTCGCGGAATTTCAACCTGCGGACTTCGCAAAGGCCGGCAGCGTGGCTCTGTCCACTGTGACTCTTGCGGAGGGTCCGGAGGCTCTGCAGAACTGGCCGCACTCAATGGAAACTCAGTTCAGACAGCTCGGCCTCCCGACAATTTTGAAAAACGGTGGGTTAGCTGGTTGGTTCATCGATCAGCGGATGCAGCTTCAGTGAGCGGGCAAGCATGAAGGGAGACGAGCCGATGCTCATTGTCTCCTCTTTTGTGTTCCATCCTTTCTTGCCTTTCTCCTTTCGCTCTGTTCATTCACTGTCCTATGTCTGGTACATTCATAGCAGACGGCCGGTGCATTCCTTGCAGTCTGTTTATTTCTTGCTGCATCTTCCGTTGCTTCACTCATTTGCGTTACCATCTCTTTTTACCACGGATGACCTTCAAACCAAAGAAGACAGGAACAGCGAAGGGGCGACAAGCACGTCCTTCTCTTTGACAACAGGGCAGAAAAACGAAAAGAAGCAGAAAAAGGCCTACACGTCGCTCATCCGAGACATCAGCCTGTCAATTCCCGTCTCTCATGCCTCTCTCTCTCTCTCTCTCTCTCTCTCTGTCTGTCTCTCTCTCTCTCTGGCTGTCTGTCTGTCTGTCTGTCTGTGTCTGTCTGTCTGTCTGTCTGTCTGTCTCTGTGTCTGTGTCTGTGTCTGTGTCTGTGTCTGTCTGTCTCTCTCTCTCTCTCTCTCTCTCTGTGTGTGTGTGTGTGTGTGTGTGTGTGTATCTGCCAGGGGCGATCCACCTTCTGGGAAACTACACAGTGTGTACGGAGGGGGAAGCCCTGACTCCTGCGGCTGCGCAATTGCTGGTTCGTCAGTCACTCGCTCAGAAGTTCTTTCTGCATGCCCCCACCTGTCATTTCCGAGAGTGTTTTTGCGTTTTCAATGGCGGTTTTTATTCGGGTTGAGAGGAGTTGGTTACCACCTATTGCTTCCTTCCATGCTTTTGTCCGTTTTCTCATGCATGCATGTTTCGCACTTCTTGCTCCACTTACGACTGCCACGAAGAAAGCTGCACACACTGGATGAGTACACACATCTGCCTGCTTGCGTGCAAAAAAGGCATCAAAGCAGACGCTCATGCACTCTGTCCGACAAAGACTCCTTGCACCTATTTCATCTTGACCGGATAGCGCTTGAGCGCTTGAGCGCAGTCGCCTTGCCAGGCTTGCCTCGCCCTGAGTCTGTTAGAGTCCTTACAGTGTCACTTTCTTTCTTGTTTTCTGACTAAATTCTTCTGTCCTGCATGCGCACCGCGCAGAAAAAGCTGGATGTGAAGACGACACGCTTCAAGGTGAACATCGAGGACATGTGGACGAATCCGGATCCTCTCGAGAATGAGGGGAGCGGGGGTGGAGATGAGGGGGAGGAAGAGGGAGACGATGAGGAGTTGGAAGAGGCAGAGTGAGCTTAGGAATCCGTGGTTTAATTGCACCGTCTCAAACTCGTCTGTGACTAGGTCTCAGGTCTGTATCATTATGCATCTTTAAAATGATATTTAAGTCAGAAATTAACGAGATAAGCAAGCTTATATTCAGTGTATTATTAATTGAAATGGTTTTATAAACAGTCCTGTTAATTCTTTAATTTTAAAAAGTATGATATGGCTTATAGTCATTCATTCATTTATTTATTTTTTTATTAGAACCTGCTAGAGAACCTGTTTATAGTATTAGAACTAAGTAGTTTTTCTAGTAGTTTTTAAGGATAGGCGGAAGCAATTATAGACTGAACCGAATGTATTATAGGATAGGATAGGATAGGATTAATGTCTGGAGGATTGGCCTCCTGCCCCAATGCTGAGCGCTCGACGTGCGGCGTCCAGGAAAAGCGTATACACGCGTCGGACCTTCCTGGCCGGCCCGCACAGGCCAAAAAGACCTGTGCCGCAAACTGTTTACGTGATAATCAATCAATTGCTATCAATCGCATGCGAAAGAATGCGAAAGACTGCAATCAATCAACTCTTACTGACGATGCTGCGGCCCGCCGATCGACCCGGCAGAGCTCGAACAGGCTTCAAACGGAGGCATCTCAAAACAAACGGTCGATCGATTAGAGGCCAATCTCATTACTTCCCAGTCACTCAACCCTTTGGTTTCTCCCTCTTCTTTTGCTTACTTCATTTGCTGCCATGTTGCTAAGTACTCTGTCTGTCTTTTGTTTCTTTCCTTTTCATTTGACCAAAGGATTTGGTGGGCTTGGTCCAGCTGGATGCTTGATACATCTTACAGGCTGCATGCATTTCTCTTGCGGCATTCCTTTACGGCAGCTCGTTTTGTGATAACATCCTTCAAAAACTTGTCGACGCTTCCATCTGTCTCACTTAAAAGAAAAGAAAACAAGGCAAGCCTTTCTGTCTTCCTGTTTGTCCCCTCTCCCCATTTTGGCTTTCCTGCTGCTCTTTCCCCCCTCTCTTCATTCCATGTGTCTGAAAGAGCCTGCAAGCAAACAGCCCTCTCAGCATCATGCAAGGGATACTTGGTCAGAACGTGCACTTCGTCTTCAACCACCTGGATATCAAGAAGATCAGAGCAAACAATGCATTTTCTATCGTGCAGCGGGGTCCCCCTCCCTCCATCAAGAAAGAATTTCCCCTTATTGACCTCAAGGCTCCTCTCTCCCACCCTGAAAGCTGCTCTTCTTCTGTGGACTGACCAGGGTGCAACCTTTCTGTAGCACACAGGGGTCCGCCTGATGCTTTCTCTCTCAATTGAGAGACCGTTTTCTCTGTTTCTTTCATCTGTCTGTTTGCTATGCAGCCACAAGTTCAAACGGTTTCCGTTTGATATTACAGTGTGAATCAGATGTATCAGTGATCTTTCTTGCAGTTCTTTTCTCTCGTTTTCTTTTCTCTTTTGCATTGCGCTCTCTATTCTTTTCGTAAAGACTTCGTTCTTTCTTTTTGCCACCGATTCTCTCTGTAGTGCGCTAACCCATCTTACTATCTGGTCTCTCTGTTCAAATGCCGGCTGTCTTCCTGCTGCTTCTGGCTCTTTCCTGATACAAAAAGGGTTGCTTCGTCTGTGTGGAAAAAGAGTTTGAGCACATTTCGATAAGGAAAAAAGTGAAAAAGATGTTGTCTTCCCCCCTTCAAATCACTGTCCACCCCCTCCTGAATTGACTTGGCAAGCGTATGGCCTGTTGGTGTATTTCTTGTTTTTTTCAGAACTTTTTGTGCCCACAACAGCGTTCTCTAAGCTACAACTAAGTCAATGGGGAGCAAGCCTGCCTCCAAAAAGGTTGTGTGTATGCTTTCTTTCTCTCTCAACTGGAAAACCCATCGAATAAACCTCCTCTGCAATCGATCGAAGTCTGCCAAAGACTCCTGTGAATGTGAATGCACTTCACAGCCATACAGTTATACGGCACACACTGTCTGTTTAAACCAATGGAAGCAAGTGGCTAGGGGAATCTCTCCTACTGATATGATCTTACTTTTCAGCACAAAAAAGAGTCTTTCTGCTTTCACTGTTCTTTCTCTCATCATTGCATCTACTGAGCAATCTTCTGTCAACAACAAACCAAGATATGGGTATTCCTTTGCCTGCTCTAACTTTTTCCCTCTCAAAACAAAAGATTCCTTTCTTCCCCTTTCCCTTTCTGACTGGCAGAACTTGACGAACCTTGATTTGTTTGATAAAAGAAGTCTGAGGGGCTCTATGTATTCTTCGAGAGCTCTCAGCAATCTTTCCATCTCCCTTGCCTTTGCTGACTTCAGGTAGGTGTCGTCTACGAAGAGGCCGACGGGGAAGTCTTCCTCCGACCCGTCTGCGTCTCTCTGGAGTTTTGGCCCCCTCCCTGTCAGCCTTGCTCTCTTCTTGATCTCTTCTAGCATGTCGTTAATATATGTAGAAAACAAAGAAGGACCGGCCGGCCCGCCTTGCTTTGACCCTTTGCTTTCTCTGAACCACCAGTCCGTTCCCCTCACCCTTGCCCTGATGTTCTGGAGAGATGCCGCTATCCACTTGATAGTCTCTTCTGACACTCCATGCTTTCTTAGTTGAACTTCCATCATTCGATGACTCACTTCATCAAACGCGCTCATAAAATCAATGAAAGAAACATACAGATACTCAAAACGTGCAATCGATTGAAGCAAAAGAAAAATAGTATTCAGAGTCCCCACCCCTTTCCTATATGCAAACTGCACTTCGTTCCTTTTCCCGCTCCCCTCTTTCTCTACCGTATCTCTGATCCCCAGTTCTCCCCACTTCGTATCTGCAGAATCTAAGTGAATTGGTCTGTGTCCTTTCTGTATATTTTGCGGTTTTCCTAGCTTCAAGACAGCAGCAATCACTAGATCATTCCACCCCTCTGGCCACCATGCAAAGCGAGCACACATATTCAGCAAGCAGTTGTAGCAGTCAACTATACCAACTCTAACTTTACCACCACCCCTAAAACGCCTGGGGGCATTCCGTCTTTCCCTGCTGCCTTCTTTCGATTCCTGTTTTCTTCATCCAGTCTCTTACACTGTCTGTTCTTATCCTCTATTCTCTTGCCTCTATGAGAGCCTCAAAAGTCTTGCATAAGTTGGTCACCCTTGCTTTTACTACCTTTCCTGACTTTCTGTCTGTAAAGGTGAGTTGCTCGTCCTGTTCTCTTGTTTCTTCCTCGTTCTCCTTCCATTGTTCTGCCCATCCCTTTGCCTTCTCATCCTCTGTCAGTGCGTTTTCCTTTCTGACCTCTTTCTTTTTGCCTAGTTTGTTTCAGATCTTCCATGCTCCTCCTGGCTCTCTGATCTCTTTCTGTATCTCTTCAATTCTTTTGTATTTCTGTTTCGCTGCTTCTTTTCGCATAGCCTTTCTTCTCTCCTTGCTTGCTATGTGTAACTCTTTTTTTGCTTCTCTGAATTCATTCTCAGCTTCCTCACTTTTTTCTTTTTCAAGTTTTTCTCTGCTTTGTCTCACTTTCTCTTCCGCTCTCGACTCGGTCTTTTTCACTTCCTTCAGATTTCTTCTTATGATAATCTCTGGGCTGTCTCCTTCTTTTACTTTTGTTCCTCTTCGAAATTTCTTTTTTTTCTTTGCTGCTTGTTTGTATTCTCTCTTCACTGTATCATGCAGCTGTCTGTAGAGCCTGTCTAAGCTTTCTTTCGTCACTCTCACTCCTTTTACTACGTTCATCATCTTGTCGAATTCCTTTTCTATTCCTTCTTTCTCCAGACTTTCCTGCAAACTATCTAAAAACTTCCTTTCCACCCTTTCTGGCAGAGGTCCCCACCATCGTTTCTTTATCTGATCCCTTTCTGGGAGCTTTTATAAGTTAAAACATGTAAAGATAAATGGAGGAAAATATTTGGGAGAATATATGTAAAAAAATTATATGTAAGAAAGAAGTGACACCCTAACATGCGCATATATACATAGAGGCATGGACTCCAGCATGCACAACCTGGCAACACAGAGACGAACACAGGCAGCTGATTATGTGGAAAGAATGAAACCCATGTATAGTCGGAATAAATTGGAATAGAACGTGTACACACGAGCAACAGAAACTGACAGGTCGCCTGAAAGTTTTTTTTCTTGACTTTCAGATTAAGGGCGCGCAAAATCGCACAAGCTTTCCGTGCGCCGCGCAAGTATGGCCGCGAACAAAATTTTGTGTGCTTTTTAATAATTAGAGAGAAAATTAAATCATTGACTGCATGCATGCAGTGCATGTCTCATGCAGCTATATATATAGTCCGACGATAGTCCGACGCAATCCTTCTGAATGTTTCTGAATGATGAAGTTTTCAACAGCTGGACAGAAACAAAATATTCTGAAGAAGCAGAATGGGGGAGGGTAGGTCTCGTTTTTTCTTCGCGTTGTTCTGCTGCTTTCAGGCAGTCAGCAGCAGAACGCTGACTCTCCGAGAGACGAGCGACGAGAAAAGGCGCATCGGTCCTGTCTCCACTGAGCGTCTTACCGACCAGCTGTCTGACGACTGGAACCGACAAGACTCGGTTTTCAAAAAGATCGCCCGGAGTGGTCACCACCTGGAGCGCTTTTCTCTACAATGGTCATCCAAAGAGGTCCACCACACTTACGTGGAATACACTCAAAAACTGGCTCGATGGACCGATGACGCCCAAAGCGGGGTCACCGAAAAGGACGTCGAGGATGCATACGCTGCATACCTTGATGCTCGAGTTGCGCATGAATTTCTCAACGAGGGCCCGCGTTTTCTTTTTGAAGCAGGCTCCACTTTTTACCATGCGTATCAAGAGTGGAAGGAGACGGGCAAACCTCCTGAGACGAACAAACTTTTCCGGGGCCTCTTGCGGCCTTCCCTGGATTTGGTATTGACCGTAGGAGGTCATATGATTCCTGGTGGGATGATTGTGCGTGACATCGTGATGAGCGCCCTGTTCCCCTCAAAGTCAGGCACCCAAATGACCCTCGAGGCTGTGCAAGAGCAGACCACGACCTTGCTAGGAGCCCTCGACCGCCACACGAAAGACACAGTCCAGGCCATAGACCAAAGCATCCAGCGTGCATGGCAGGGCTTGCACGAAGAACTGCAGAAGCAAAGACTGGACCCAGTGCGCGTGGCGGTGCAGAGTCTTCAGACGACTCTTGCCGCACATAGCGCAAATCCATGTAAAGGGGTGGGGGGAGAAGAGAGACACTGCACTCCTGTAAGCGCAGTGGAAAACAAATTGGGAAAATATGTTGCTCACCTCAAAGTTGCAGCGGAGGAGTTCCCATTTGTACTCTTGGCGACAGGCCCAGACGTTCTTCGGCAGTGGCTGGCTGTGGCGGTGATGGGGTGGCTGAGTGTGAATACAGCTACAGAAGGTCGGCATGCAACCGTCTTCCTTTTCCGCCAACCCCCTCCATCTTTGTCGGTCTCTCTCACTGTCACTCGCTCGATGCATGTGTGTGTGTGTGTGAGAGAGAGAGAGAGAGAAAGAGAGAGAGAGAGAGAGAGAGTGAGAGAGAGAGAGAGAGAGCCGTGCACATGTGTGTATGTGCAAGTGTATGCGTGGCGCGTCAGTGTTCTGTTCGTTCTGTTCGGTCTTCCTTCTTCTCTGGTCTTCCCACGCTTCCCTCTTCTTTTCCTTTTACTATTCGCATCGAGATGTCCCTGTAGCTGTGTGCTCGGAGGCATGCTGTGAATTGAAGTCTTTGTTCGATGCGCGAGAGAATCCAGCATCTAATGCTTGTAACTAGAGAAGTCCACAGCTACTTCGACAAGGTCACAATCCATCCAGCAGCGCCATCCTTCCTTCACGCAAACTTCACACGAAAACGAAGTTACAGCAAGAACAGACTTGCTGTCACTCTGACTATTGGTCATGCAAGAAAGAACAATTAAGTTTTTGTTAACAACCCCAGCGGCTCTTTCAGACAGCGCTTCATTTGGAGTCCTGATGGCAGTGATTCGAATAAACAAAACGAGATCGATTCGCTCTTTCTTTCTGTATGTACATGTGCATGATTACATGATGCAGGAAAGAGCGGGTACCTGGCGCCTCTCCAGGAGTCTCTCGTGTCTGTAGCCTCCTCCCTCACCGCCTTTTTTGACTCCCTCCATTCAGCCGTCTCCTCCGCACTCAGCCAAGAATCCCCAAAGGGCGGCCTGTCTCTTTTAGCCACTGTTCTTGCTGACCCCTCATGCCATTGTCCCTCCCCGGACCTATCCGATTCGGGTCCCTTGTGGGCAACCGACTCCGCCGCCAGTCGTGCGTTTTTTGACGATCTAGGGGAGAGGACAATTCGGCACGCCCGCTTGTTGAATCTGAATGTCTCGCCGTCAGCTCTCAACTGCATCGACCCCTTCCTCGATGCTGCATCGGTGGATTTGAAAGCCGTTGAGGAAAGTTGTGATGTTCAGGGGTTTGCACAGCGATGTGAGGACTTTCTTCAAAGAGATAAACTGAAGGCTTTTCTTGGTCCCTCGGGACAAAAGCAGTTGGGGGTTTCGGGGCTGGAGTGTCCCCGTCTTCCTCTGAAAGTTTTGCAGGTCGAGTCAGACGATGTCATTCCTACTGTGCAAGGTCGGGAGGGGGGGGATATGTGGGGCGTGAAAGAAAGAAAAGTGACCAGTTTTTTGCAGACGGCAGCAACACAGATCTCACAACAGCTTACCGGGAAAACAGACGGGGGTCCTCCCTCCCCTTTTATCCGTTCTATCACGCGTGCGGTGGTCTTGGAAGCGGTGGGTCGAGTGCAGTGCCAGGAATCGGAGGGGGGGGCAGGTGCGTCGCCAAAGCTTCAGTGGCAACGGGAGGAGTCGAAGCGTGTTGTTCAGTTAGGTCCCGGAAAGGGTTTTCGGGCCTGGATGAGAAGGTCTTGATGAGTCTGCACGATGACGGGAGTGCCAAGTGGGCCCTCTTTCAGCTTCTGGATAGGTTTGTTGGGAGGGAGGCGTTGAAAAGTCTCACGGGTCTGGAGTCGGTGGAAGATATTGTCGAGGCGGGCAAGAAGCGAAAAGACGGGAAAGAGGTCCGGTTGGTTGACCTGCACAGTTCGCAAGACATCGAATTCCCTCCTGATTCGCCCTGCACTGCCCGCAGCGTGAGGCAGCCTCTCGTACTTGCCGGGGAAAAAGAAGCCTTTCCACAGCCTCCGAGCGGCTGGATTGCAGAAGTTGTCTACCTAGGGCTCTCTGCTGTTTTCGAGCCCTGGACAAGAGCGGTTTTCCCTCCATTGGACATTTTGTTCCTCGCACGCAAGGCAAAAGTGATTGAAGATATCAAAACAAAAGTTTTAGAAAAAGAAAAAGAACATCGTCACAGGAAAGAAAAATGACTTGTATACTAGCTTGTATACTATGTATTACGATTCATTATACAATGATTTTAATCATAAGTCCAGTCATGGTTCCAGTGAATTAAACACTGAATTTGAGAGTATAACATAAACAAAGCTCAAGATACAACTCATATCAAGTCATCAGGTGAGCAACAGTATAATTTGTTTTGATTGAATCAATTGGTTTCATTGAATATCAGAGCAAATTTGCTAATTAATAGAGATAGAAATAAAACAATAGAATGAATAAAAAATAATAAAAATTATATGAATATGAATTTACCATATGTGTAAAAGATTTGATATATTGCTGAACACAGGGTGCCGCTGAACACTGGGTGTCACGGGCCGCCCTGTTGTTGCGAGCGCCTTTAAATGCCCTTCTCACTCTAAATGAATGAATGTGAACGGAACTTGCATGTTATGCCCCGCAGTTGGCCAGAGCCCAAGTGGTGTGCTCACTGGCTTTAACTACTTTAACTCAATTCATTGAAGAGAATATATCAATTATTTGCAGAAACGTAAAAAATTAAAAAAAAATAAAATAAAACAACTTTTAAAAACTTAGTCAAATCAATAAAAGAATAAATTCTTTTTCATTTGAATAACAAATCTTATAAATAAAATTATTTGATCAACGACTTTTTTGTTTTTAAAAAATTTAGAGCAATTAGTAGTCACATGATTAGTGTTACTATCCTACTAGCTACCCTAGACGACAAATTATTAAATAAACTTTATATCAAAGAAATCGATCCAGAAAACTGGCTGAAAAATAGAAAAAATACTTTTAGTGAAACCGTATCTAAAGATGTTTGTTCTTATTGGTTTACTAATAAGACTCTATATCTATTTCTCATTTTTTTTAAAAAAAAGTGTTTTTTGCATATCGCGAACGACCCTAGGGGTACCAAATGACCCGCTTTAGTTTCAATAGAGATTACATAGGCAAAGATGACCCAATGTAACCCTAGAATCATAGTAGTAAGTACACTAGCCCCCAAACTCTCAAAAAGGAAAGCTTGATCCAATACCGTCCCCAAAAATGAAATTTTGCTAAACTCCAAAATTTTATTCAATAATTTTGTCGCCTAGGGTAGTATTGGTTATTGTTAACGATTTGTTCTTTATATCTTTGTAGAACTTAATTCATGAACAAAAACGTATATCGAACAGCTTTATGCGTAGCCTGCCTAACGCTACATGTACACTTAAGCTCAGAAATATAAGCTGATCACAACACTGGCATCAACAACAACAGCGTATGATGATGATGATGATGATGATGCCAGTGATGTAGGTATAGCCGTGATGCATTTGCGTGCGATGATGACGGTGCAGCGTACCGCTGAAACGCTGCCAGAGGTTTTGACCGTTTCATCGAAAACAGTGGGTCAACGGCTCAGACCTTTGTTCAAGAAAACCTACCATCAAAAGCGCTGCATCAGAGTGGTTATACAACTTTCAGTCTCCCTGTTTCTACGGCGGGGAATCATGCCTGTCTAATATTGCAAAGTTACAGCCTGATCGAGAGCTGCCCGTTCCTTCGCTTAAAGTTTCAGAAACCGACACGCGGTCTCCTGACTTGACTGCTCGTTCACTCCGCGGCATTTACTGGTTTCGGTATCAAAAAAAATCAACCGGAATGCACCATGGTCGCACTAGCACTAGCCTCTGTACTGATGTCAACAGTTGTAGCAGAGGTGGTAATTTGTGTGTCCGCACAAAAGAAGAGAAGACAAGCCGGCCCTTCCAGAGGCAGAGATCTCTCTCTCTCTCATCCGGGTCATCCCCCTCTTCACCTTCCCTTTGCTCCTCAGTTGCATCAACGAACTGTCCCCCCTCCCCTCCAAACTTCCCGCTCCCAACAGGCATCTTCCGGGGCCTCGGGCTTCTTCCCACAGTAACAGTTTTAGGTACAGTCCGTTCCTCACCCAGGCCCTTCCAGACTTGGGGTGGTGTGCTGGCAAGCGGCGATGCAGCAGCCCCTGATACAGCTGATTGCAGAGTTACCGTATTGGCGTGCGTGTTTCCTCTATTCACGGCAGCAGTTTCAGCAGCAGGCGACCCAGACCCTTCTTTCTCCTCTTGTTCGCTCAAAGTCTGCTCCCCCCCCCTTACTTCCTGCTCGTCTGTCCCCCCCCACTGGCACTCGGCAACCATGACCCATCCGAGATCCTCTCCAGCCTCCTCTTCTCCACTCACCACACCTGTCCACAACGGAGGCTCTTTCCAAGCAGCACTGCTCATAAAAGCACGGTACGTCACCCCCCCCATCGGGTCTCCTCCCATCGGTACCTCCCCCTCTAGCAAAGGGTCCCCCATCGCCTGATGGTAGTCCATACCCCCTTTTTTGAACCCCCCTCGACTTGCTCCGGCGCCCTCACATTCAAATGGGGGTGCAAAGGTGACTTGCAAGTCTCGAACAATCCGGCCCTTGGGAAGACGCACCACTGCGACGGTGGGTGCAGGCATGTACGCGATGGAAACCCTTCGAAGTGGGGTCTTCCAGAAGTCCGTCACCCTCTCCGCTCTTCGAAGGGCGAATGCCGGCTTGTACCTGCATGCTTGCAAGCATGAATACAAGGAGAAAGCCGACTTGTACATGCGTGTAATGGTACAAAAATGAAGCGGCGCAAACAAAGACAAAAAGCAGTATAGGAAAATCTTGCCCACAATGATTTAACTTTGCTTCATTGGTTTTTTGGAAGAACCTTTTGCGCTCGTCCATCTAAGCGTCTCACCTTCCCGTTTTCAACGCAGACGGGGGGGCCCTCTACTCCTTCCTTCCTTTCCTCTGCTTCTTTTGCTTCCTTCTTTCCTCCCGTCCCCGTCCCCGTCCCCGTCCCCGTCCCCGTCCCCGTCCCCGTCTCCGTCCCCGTCCCCGTCCCCGTCCCTCCTTCCTTCCTTCCTTCCTTCCTTCCTGCCTTCCTGCCTTCTTTCTTTCTTTCTTTCTTTCTTTCTTTCTGCCTTCTGGCCCTCTCTCTTTTTTCCCTGGTACAGCGTCTCGTTAGAAGGAAGAACAAGAGGGGCCCCGGCACACTGACAATCCTTCCCGACCAATCCGCCCAAACTCTACTTCGCCCCCTGGCAGCCTCCATCCCTGGAAACAGCCCCACCCCTGCACACGGGCGTCCCCCCCACCCGCACGGCTTCCTCATGCACTCATCAACATGCACTCATTACTCTACCCTTTGGGTGAGTTGATTTGTCCTTCTTGCCACGCATCAGCCCAGCTGTGTGTCCATGTGGCTATGCGAGCAAGAGCACTTTCCTCCCGGATGCTATTGAGTGAATGCATGGACAATTGCACTGACGGACAGAAAGACGGAAAGACGGATGGATGGATGGACCGACCGAGTGGGGAGGTCCCCGTTCTGGAAGAAGGCTGACTGGCCGAACCCATGTCTTTGAAACTCAACCCCGACTGCCAAGATTCGGCCTGTAGCGTTCATCTGCACGACATCGAAATCGTTCCGCAGGCTGACGAAACCCTCCCCTGCAGTGAGTGAGCCAGTGAGAGTGTGGGGAAGGAAATGAGAGAGTGTTTCTTTGATTCGACAAGAGCAATGTCGAAGTCGGTTTGAAAGAGGGAAAGAAATCTCTTCGAATCCGCGCGGCTAGACATGCAGAGTCACGAAGAGTTCCGGTTTAAGCGTGACAGGAGGACGGAATGGAGAGAAGGAGTTAAATTTACACTGTTGCTCCCTTTGTGCTGAGCGCTCTGTGCAGCAAGAAGCTCATTTGATTGTCTGTCCTCTGTTCGGAACACAGACTGCAGACGGCCTGCTTGAGTAAGGGGACAACCAGCCAATTAATGCAACAGCCAAATATTCACCCACACAGACGCAGAGAAGATTGGATAGACAACCTGTCTGTTTCTTGTCCGACCAGAAGAACGCAACGCACCTGAAAAAATGTCGTCGAGCGACGCGGTGCTGTCGGACAGACGGAGGGTGTAGGTGACCATTGGCATTTCAAAAGAGAACGACGAGGCGAGAGCAGATGGAAACGCAACATCTCCCCGCACTCCCTCCTCTTTTGCCTCTGATGGCAGCTTGGTCAGAGATGATCGTGACACACCAACAGAATATTGATCATGTGCACTCCCGAGAGTACTGATTTGCTTCAGCACTCTCAGACCGAGGCTGTGCACCCCCCGACCATTCATCTCTCCACCCCCTGTCCCTTTTCTGGGGGGATCTATTTTCCCGCCCGACACGGCAGAGGGTAGCATCGAAGGCCAGTGCAGTTTGACCCTCTCGACCAACCCCCTGAAATTGTCTCCCTCAGAATGCCAGTGGCCAAAGAGAATCGTCTTCAACTCTTGGGTTGGAGCACTTGCTGAGCCTGAGGGTGAGGAGCCTTCGGGGGGGTCTCCCGATGCTGGCACCGGTGCACTCCTGCTGCATGCATGCAGGATCGAATGAATGAATGAATGAATGAATGAATCATTTTCATTAATTCCTTCATTCCTTCATTCCTTCATTCCTTCCTTCCTTCCTTCCTTGCTTGCTTCCTTCCTTCCTTGCTTGCTTCCTTCCTTCCTTCCTTCCTTCCTTCCTTCTTTCCTCCTTCCTTCCTTCATTCCTTCCTTCGTTCGTTCGTTCCTTCCTTCCTTCCTTCCTTCCTTCCTCCTTCCTTCCTTCATTCATTCATTCATTCATTCATTCATTCATTCATGTGTTAATTGCCTCCAAATTCCAGAACGATAGAGGGAAGTCTTGAATGAAAATTCGAACCATTCAAGCAGACATTGTCAAGCTTTCAAACACACTTTCTCTTCAACTAAGACCATGTGAAAAAGACAAATTGAGCACACCCGACTTGGATTTTTCTTTCCTCAGTTTAAAGAAAAGGGCTACACAGAACCTTCCACAGTGAGTTGGCACCATGGCCGGCTGATGATTGTTTTTGCGTCGAGTCGGTAGACACCGTGTGGATAGAAATAGGCAGCGTTTTCCCATAGGTAAAAACAATTAATCCAAAAAGAAAGTGGATGAGAGGTAATTTGACATCATGAATTAATTTTCTTGAGACAAGACTTGTCTCGATCCACTCTGTCCTCTCTTCAGTCAACCAACCGCTACAGAACCAAAACACTCTCTTTCGTTCTCTTTTGACTGATTTCTGAGTGACGTGACTGACCGGCTTTGGGCCCTGAGAACGCGAAGGAGAAAGGAAAAGTGAGGGTCCGGACGCGCAGAGGCCGAAAGGAGTAGAGGCCGCTTACTCCCCCTTTCTCTGTGCCTGTGTGCCTGTATATGAGTGTGAGTGTATTGATTCAGCCCCCGCTTGTCTCTCTCAAAGGAGGTTCTTGGGCTGTCCGAAACCTCAGCGGCTGCCCCGAGGAGCGAAGAGGACGACAGAGAAGATGAAGCAGCAGAGGACGATCTGCGTCGCTCTTGAGCTTGTCTCTGTCTCCCTTGGTGGTGGTCCTCGTTGTGGGTCTGGGTGAGGGCTTGAGAGTACTGCAGGGTCTCCATCATTGCCGTTTGCACTTTCAGGAGACGGGGCCACTGCTGATGGAGCAAGTGGTCTACCTGCATTTCAGCACCAGGCAGCGATCGACTCGAGTGAAGGACGGTACTCGGCATTCGATCCGCACTTGCAGACGTACGTGCAAAATCAACAAACAAACGGCCGCTGTGTTCTGACGTACAGAAATATAAATGAGCATGCTTGGCCGCCTTCTCCACATGCAGGTCCTGTCAATGAGGTCGTATGGAAAAAAGTCCAACATATGTGTCAATCCACGTGCATGACTGTGCTGGGGCTGTTGATCCCAGAACCCCGTCCCTCCCCTCTCCATCCGTATTGCTCATGGCAGGCTGCAGGTGGGTAGGCAGCACGGGAGGTGTGCGAGTGATTGAAAGAGAAATCGACGAGATAGGGTCTCTGGCTCTCTTTGATCGGAGAGCTGAAGATCGATTGCCTCGATTCTGGAATACAGAAACTCATTCTCATTAATGATTCTGACCTTGGCATTCACATGTCGAATTTGATGTTCGCCTCTCAGAACGGCTCTGTAGACGTAAGCGCTTTCCTGTCTGTCCTTTGCGTCTTGTCTATTTTGGCTCATCATGATGATGGGAGCCTGGAATGCCGCGAGTGTGGAGAGAAATAAATTCAAAAGAATGAATGGATACGGATCCCACCCCCTCTCTTCCCCTAAGACCAGATTGACAAGGCACCAGAGTCCGAGGGTTCCAACGAGGAAAAAAATAAACGGCCAGGAACCCCCTCCCTTCGCCACTGCGTCTGCGAAGAGGCCCCCAATCGTCGAGTCACTGTCCAGCTGCCCCCTCCAGTTGGCCTCTTCAAATTCGTAATCTCCCAACATCTGAACGAAAAGTGCAACAGGAAAGACAGGGAGACGGTAATGAATGAAGTCAAGGAGCTCATTCAACTTGTCGATAAATTGAGAAACGGAGTCTCTCTCTCTCTCTCTCTCTCTCTCTCTCTCCTTCCGCAGGAATAGTGATGGACGGGTCGATCGATCGCTGGACGACGTGCATGTGCAGTTCTCATACATGAAGGTTTCTACTTGTACATGCATGCGTGTGCGTATATAATTACAAATCTGTGTGTGAATGTGTGTATCTAAGATTTATGCATGCCCGAGCACTTGTCTAATCCGCTTGATTGGGATTTCGGACTTTCTTTCGTGCCATGGACTTAAGTAACGGACCTACCTGCATTGCTTCTTCATTGAGAAGACTGAGCTCCTCCTTTTCTTGGGAAAGAATCCCGTCCACCCTTCTTTGAATCAAACGCTGCACATGCCACACGCACAGCACGTCCATTCCACGGTCCCTTCCTCCCTCCCCTCCCAGGCCGTCGACCAGCTGCTGTAGCTGAGGATAAAGATGACAGAGATCCCGCAAAGTCTGGTCCTGTAAAGCGGAAAGTGGAACGCACGGTCGACGTGGACGGTGAAGACATATGACGCAAACGGGTTGCTGCATTCCACTGGCATGTGCTCTCTTTGAATTCCCATACTGAGACTCCATTAGTCGCTGTCTGTCCGGACTACCCACCACCCCCCCTTCCGCTGGCTTCTCTCTGCTCCCATGCTGTTTTCCTGCGGGAGCGTCCTTTCCTACCTCGGACTGGCGAAATGGGATGGTTGTGATGTCCTCCGGCTTCTTTGCCTTACTGCGCGTGTGACTTGCCGGAACAACCTTCACGTTCTCTCCCGTGTCCCCTCCCTCGATCCAGAGGTCGGAAAGCTGCGATCGTCCGGGGACGTTCATCGCAGATCGAGCTTGCTGTTGAGGATCGAGACTTCCCTGATCGACATGCGCGTGCGATGGAGTGTCTCTTATATAATATATATACGTTCCCGCTACTTCTTGAAAAAAATGAACTCGCGAAGTGAGAAATGCCGTCACGTGCATGTGGAGTAGCTCCAGTAACTGAAGACAGCTGCTTGCAAGCTAGAGTTCAGCCTTGTAGAATGCATCCAGAGGGTTCGTCTGTACATGCATGTATATATACACATAGAACGTGTGCAGACTATCGATAATAAAAATTAAAATATACAAGTGAGTGCGCGCGCTTTGCGCGCGGCAACCCGCGTACACGCGTGCGCGTGCATGAGTGCGTCCCCATCCCAAGAAGTGAGCACGCGTGTCCATGCATGTCGGCGCGGCTTGATAATCGGTTTTGCAGCCACGCGTGGCCCCGGAAAGTGAAGCGGGGGGCACTTACAAAACAGAAATACCCCAGCCCACGTACGCATGCATGGCCCCGGAAAGCGAAGCGGGGGGCACTTAGAAAACAGAAATACCCCAGCCCACGTGCATGCATGCATGGCCCCGGAAAGCAAAGCGGGGGACACTTAGAAAACAGAAATACCCCAGCCCACCTGCGTGCACGCTGTCTTTCAGCAAAAACCCGGCCCCGAAAGGCTGATTTGCACTATGCGTGCGTCAGATGCCTAGGTTTCAGCTTACCCCCAGGCTTTTTTCCCGGGGGGG
>JAHBMJ010001638.1:67482-110759 GCA_018398765.1 Chromera velia
CGCCCGGCCGGCGTGCGTCAATCGTGCAGTTCTCATTTTTCTTGCTTTCCGGGGCTGTTCGCAAACTTCCTTGCATCAGATACACGCTGTCTTTCCGCAAAAACCCACGGCCCCGAAAGGCTGAATGTGCGCCAAATGTGCGTGCGTCAGGTGGACTTCAGACCCGATTACCCAATTTTCACCAAAAAAAGGCCCCAGAAAGATCCTGCCCCAAATGGTCCAGAAAAGTATGCATGAACCCGCGTTGTCATGCATACGTGCGTCAGTGGCCCCGGAAAGCGACAAACTACATCCCCGGGCTTTTTTTGGGGGGGAGAGGGGGTTCTGCGGCTTTTCCCGCGGGGGGGAGGGGGGGTTGGCATGACTACCCGATTGGCTGGCCTGTGTGCGTCAATCGTAAAGCTCTCATTTTTCTTGCTTTCCAGGGCTGTTCGCAAGCTTGCTTGCGTCAGATGCATATATGCATACAGTGTCTTTCACCAAAAATCTGACGCAAGCAAGCTTGCGAACGGCCCTGGAAAACAAGAAAAATGAGAACTGCACGATTGACGTACACCGCGGCGATGGACCACCGATGGTGCATAGTCATACCGACCCCCCCCTCCCTCTACGAGAAAAAAATATCCGCAGAACCCCCCCCCCCCCACAGGAGAAAAGCCCGGCTGTGGGTAAGTGGATCTAAAACCCATCTGACGCACGCATAGCGCAAATTCAGCCTTTCGGAGCCAGGTTTTTCGTGAAAGACTAGCGTACGTGCATATAGGCTGGAGTATTTTTATTTTGTAAGTGCCCTCCACTTCTATCCGCTTCACTTTTCGGGGCCACCCAGCCCCGAAAGGCTGATTTACGCCATGGCATTGCGTGTGTCAAATCGGTTTCAGCTTACCCCCGTGGTTTTTTCCTGGGGGGGGGGAGAGTTCCGCGGCTTTTCCTATNGTCAGCGTGACTACCCGCGCGGTCGACTGGGCGGCATACGTCAATCGTAAAGTTCTCATTTTTCTTGTTTTCCGGGGTTGTTCGCAAGCTTACTTGCGTCAGATGCATACACGCAATGCCATATAGTGTCTTTCGCCAAAAACCCGGCCCCGAAAGGCTAAATTTACGTCATGCGTACGTCAGATGGGGTTTAGATCCACGCTTACTCCCGGGCTTTTTTTCTGGGGGGGGGGAGAGTTCTGCGGCTTTTCCCGTGAGGGGGTAGGAGGGAGGTGGGGCAGTCGACTGGCTAGCGTGCATCAATCGTGCAGTTATCATTTTTTTTGTTTCCAGGGCCGTTTGCAAGCTTGCTTGCGTCATATAATTGGAACGTATACAATAACGCCAGGCCATACCGTCGTGATACCGACAATGAACCTAGCAATGAACACTAGCGTACATATTCCTACCACAGAGAGGTCCGAAAGGTTCAAATATTGTGAACGTCAAACAGTCAGAAACGGTTACAGTCTATGTGGATGCACTGTCTCTGCATATATGAACATACAGAGAAAAAACCTACCAAACACATAAATAAAAGCTCCGCCCGGTGTAACACCTTTCTGCTGCTTTGGAGGTAGTGGCAGGACAGACGGAGAGCTAGACCAGAGGCGCGGCCTAGACAGGGAGATGGATCTACAAACTCTACAGACTCTAGCTCAGTCTAAATTCCTCTGTCAGCTAAATATGGATATAGAAAGATCCTTAGCCATTCGTAGAGTCGATAGGCTTATAGTTGGGAGTTCTGCTAGCTAGCGATGCATTCATTTAAGAGAGAACAGGCTCATAACTAGACTTATGACCGAACAAACGGAACAAACAATTTTAGCGAGACGGCTGTGGGCAGATTAAATCTGACCGGTCCCCGTACAAACATAAAGACAAGCTTTCCGCTAGGCTTTCCGGGGCCAGGCAGACAGAACGTGACGGCGGGCGATCGAAGTAAAGGTGGCGTGCATGCGAGAAGGACCGAACGGCGGCGGCGGGACGGTGCCAGGAGGTAGAACACTATATATCCCCCCCTCTCACCGGTAAGGAAATCGTGCCCTCGCGTTAACTCACACCCAATCGAGCATGCGCATGGACAGACTGAAATCATACCATAAAACGGCCTCGGAAGATCGTTTGGAGGAGCACTACCGGTTTTGCTGTTAAGAGTCCTTGCTTCAGGATCAGACTCCCTAAGGTTCTCTCCTTTTTCGTTCGTTAGATTCCTTCTTTCCTTTCTTCCAGAACCTTCCTCTAGACCTTCCTTCTTTCCTTCGTGCTTGTTTGACTCGTTTCCTTTCGTCTTCATGATTTCTTTTGTGACTTCTGCAAATGGGCCCTTGCATGCGCTTGCATGCCCTTACTATTGAAAGAACTCTTTTCCTTCTTAGCAGATCTTGACCTGTTTGATCGTTCATGCAATCAAGCCAACAGCGATAGATAAATGACAGTGGCAGACCGACGGGGTGTGGATCGGTAGGCTAGAACGGAAGTTGTTTGGTGTTTCAGGCGGTGTATGACGCGATCGATGCCTCCTTACATACGTGCGTGCGTCATCCATCCATGCATGTGCGCTGATCTCAGTATGCACGTTGCATGCATGTATTTTGCATGCATGCATTTGCATTAATACACATCTCTTCAATCGATCGCTGTACATCGCTCGTATGCCTTACGACAGCTCCGTAAGCCTCTCTTTTGCGTGCCGAAAACTGATAATGCATGTCGGTATGGTCAAGATTCCTCAGCTGTCTGAAGAGGTTAAAGTGATTCTAGCTCCTATATTACTAGAGCTTCTCCTGGGGCGGCGGTAGCCAAGAACTCAGGGTTTTCACGAGAGGTTTGCAGGGAGTTTTTGGCTGTGTCCATCTCTCTGTCATGTTGCATCTGCAGTTTGAGATTTGAAGCACTTCACGGTGGTATTCTCTCTTTGTTTCCTGTTGCAGCGCGCTGCTGAACCGTCTGAAGACTGTGTTCGCTCGGCCGTTCTGTAACTAAACTTGAGAGCTCTGCCACCCTTTGACTTACCGTCTTCTTTTCATCACCTCGGTCTAGCTCACATTGCGCTTTTTGCTTTCTTGAGATGGCTGCTACGACTCCCTCCATCTTGGCCCAGGCTGTCCTCTGGAGGACGGAAGCTTTCCTTGCTGAGCAGGGTTTTGCAGCTTCGGACCCTTTCTGTTCCGGTTCGTTGGTAGAAGCTTTGGAACGTTTTCTTGGATTCCTTCGTCGACGCAGGGATCCGGTTGCCCTCTCTGATTCAGGATGCGTTGGCTCTACAACAGCAGCCAGCTGTCACCGACGTAGGAAGCGTACGAGGAGGGGGAAACGCTTCTCTAAAACAAAGTGGGAACGGATGAGTTCGGATGAGTGGGACACGGACACGCCGTCTTCAAACGAATGCAGATCTCTTTCTCGGCCGGGCCCCTTGACTACATCATGTTGCAGTCTTAAGCCCCCTCTTGTGCAGAAAGAGTCCAATGCGCGTGAATATGATCATTGCTCTGTGATGAAAACAACTAGACGGTGTCTGACTCAACCGCATCAGGAGAAGTTTCAAGGTGTGTTTGGGACTTCTTCGGGAGTTTGGGGTGCAGTTGTGCGACAGAGGGATGGTTTGTCGCTTTGTGCAGGAGTGATAAATGGGGCGGGGAAGGGACATGCCTCGGTGGAGCTAGTGAAATCGGGTCTTTCTGTCAATCCTCTTCGAAGCAATCGGTTCACGGACAAGGACTTCGTGACGGAAGGGCGTCGCTTACTTTGTTGTTGCATGCAAGCCTTGGATCATCGTCAATTGATCCAGTAGAAAGGGGGGGCGGGCGCGCGTGTCCGCTGGGCGCCTCGGAGGATCGTTTGGAGGAGCACTACCAGTTTTGCTGTTAAGAGTCCTTGCTTCAGGATCAGACTTCCTAAGGTTCTCTCCTTTTTCGTTCGTTAGATTCCTTCTTTCCTTTCTTCCAGAACCTTCTTCTAGACCTTCCTTCTTTCCTTCGTGCTTGTTTGACTCGTTTCCTTTCGTCTTCATGATTTCTTTTGTGACTTCTGCAAATGGGCCCTTACATGCGCTTGCATGCCCTTACTATTGAAAGAACTCTTTTCCTTCTTAGCAGATCTTGACCTGTTTGATCGTTCATGCAATCAAGCTAACAGCGATAGATAAATGACAGTGGCAGACCGACGGGGTGTGGATCGGTAGGCTAGAACGGAAGTTGTTTAGTGTTTCAGGCGGTGTATGACGCGATCGATGCCTCCTTACATGCGTGCGTGCGTCATCCATCCATGCATGCGCGTTGATCTCAGTATGCACGTTGCATGCATGTATTTTGCATGCATGCATTTGCATTAATACACATCTCTTCAATCGATTGCTGTACATCGCTCGTATGCCTTACGACAGCTCCGTAAGCCTCTCTTTTGCGTGTCGAAAACTGACAATGCATGTCGGTATGGTCAAGATTCTTCAGCTGTCTGAAGAGGTTAAAGTGATTCTAGCTCCTATATTACTAATAAAAAGCAGACACTGGAGTTAGTTAAACAAACGCAGTGAGCCTGTCGCTTTCTTTTCTTCACAACTTTTTTTTTTCTCTTTCTTTCATTCTCTTTCTGCGGGTGCCAGATCGCGAGATCAGCTGTCAACAGAGATCTGATGCAACCTTCTACCTTCCAAGACCGGACCAGGTACTTTATCTTGGAACCCTTAGCTCCAGGCTTTTCCCATTAGACACGCCACTACCGAAGCACCAGGCTTCGCTCGCTTTGTATCACCAGTCAAGGTTGGACACTGTCAGGCGGCTACGGTCCCTGTCAACCCCTCATTCATGTCTCTTTCTCTTCTCTTTTTCTTCCACTCTCTTTTCTTGAACGCTCTAAAGATACAAGCAACCGTCAACATGAATCAGTGGACATAAACGTAGAAAAAAGACGCACCTCGTCTGCTTTTTCTCTTTCTCTTTACTCTTTGTTGCTGACAGGAGACTGACACGCCAGACAGAAAGCCTTAGGCCCTGGGCTTTCATGTAAACCAAGGAAAGACAGGGACGAAAGAGAGGGCTTTCTTTTATTTTCTTTTTCATTCTTTCATTCCTCCCACCTCTGCTCTCCTTTTCAGCTACCATGCGCCCTCACTCTCAGGGAGGAGTACTGTGGATTTCTGATACAAACGGTGGCAGCAAGTCAGGGAAAGACAGATGGAAAGATGCCAAGAGAAAAGGGTGGATAAGGAATAGATTCATTTCTTCTTGTACCTTCTCCCTCTTAGACCCACTTAACCCCACATCTCCCTATATTAACATACATGCCACAAGGGGAGGAAAAAGGCATCAGACAGGCAAGCGCTGGAGAGAGACGCACATACACGAGCATAGGGAAGCAGACACAGAAGACAGCAACATAATCGTACCGCCGTCTCCACAAGTCGCCTCCAGATGAACAGCGTGCTGTGCCTGCTGCCAGGGGGAGAGAGGCAATACCACCAGACCCAGAAAGATCTGGAGCACCGCAATTCCCCCTACAGTGGCAGACACAAAAAAAGAGAAGACACAAGGGATGCACTGGCTGTTCCTTCAGGCTGACTTCCTCTCTTCCATTCTGCTTTGCAAATATCTGTCTCGACAGGCGTCTCCTTTCCTTACACTCACACCTCCTCATTTTCTTTCTCTTCCTCTCTTCTTCGCTTGGTCTCTCTTTCTTTTTTCTTTTCACAGAGAAACGAAATATCTGACTTAGAAGGATTCACTCGCGCGTCGACTGAACACTCTTTTACCAAAGAGATCAAAGAGAGAAGGCAAGGGCGTAAACGCAAACAATGAAACGAAGAGAGAGAGATTGATCCTCAGGGGAAGCTCCAGCAACTCCAAGCGCTCTCAGGCGGCGCGTCGACTTGTTCTTCTTGCAGTTCTCCTCGTTACCGCTCTGCTTCACAAGGAGCTCAATTGGTTGCTCTCCCCCCCCAAGTCCAGGGCGGGAGCATGGGAGTAGTCGTGGGCATGTGTAGACGTAAGCGCATGGCGGCAGCATTAGGCAGTCCTCTGCCCGTCTCGCATGTATTAGGTTACGTTGGAATAGGCGATCGACTTCAGGTTCTTGTCTTGATAAAGGGACTCGGTGGTCTCGACAGGCAGAAACACATCTCGTGCATGTCAGTGGCTGCATAGAGGGAGGGAGAGAGAGAAGGGAACACCAGACGCTGCACACTGTTCTACTAACTGATGCCTTTGCATCTTCTTCTGCCTTCCTTTTCTTCATGCTCACACGGCTTTCTCATCATTACGCTTCAATTCATGCATTACAATACATCTATGTACATACCTAGTACACACTCTCTTATACTCATCATTCTTCATTCTCTTCCGTTCTCATCTTCCATTGTCACAGTGATCTTCCGTTGCTGGGCTTTAGGGTGACTTCCCCCTACCCAATGATCCTATCCAATCATCGGTCCTTCCTCCTAGTCGGCTGGGCATTAACGGAGCCCTGGCCTCTCGCAGCCATTAACGGAGGCTCGAGTCGCTCGTAGCCATTTACGGAGGCTCCGAGTTGTTGTCACCCCTCTTGTGCAGCCATTGACATTCCACGTTTCACTCTCCTTTCTTGTGGCAGTTGACGTCCGCATTTCACTCTCTCTTCTTGCGGTTATTGACGTCTGCATTCCCCTCTCCCTTCTCCCCCCCTTTTCCATCCCCCTGGCACCCCGGCTCCCCCCCTCCTTGTCTCCCTCCTGGTACCCCGGCTCCCATCGGCTCTCCCCCCCTTATTCCCTTCCCCCATTAGGCCCCCCCCTATTCTTCTTCATGCTCGGAATACCCGGCTTCTCTTTCATGTAACTCTTTTCCACTCTTTCCCTCCGTTTCCTCTGTCCGTCTCCCTGATATGCATCGGGCACACAGACACTGCTATAATCTCATCTCTTAACAAACGCTTTCACGCTATCTCACCTTCATCCATAGACAGCAGTCACTCTCAGTCATACCATAAATGCACATGCTTGCATGAACAGTGTGTGTTGTGTTACTGTCTTACTCAAAGCAAAAAGATGTGTCTTCGTGCTGCCCGACCTACCAAAGTCGCTGGATGACCAGTCTAACGAGTAAAGGCACACGGTTAGCGTTTGCAGGCCGCACAGGCTGGTCAGACCCGGGCAGACAAGCAAGCGACCACAGTAAGGTAAGCAAAGGGGATCAGTTTCCTCTTACACTGAAGACAGAGATAAAACAGCCAGTCGACACACATAGAAAAAAGGAAACCAACTGCCCATTTCTGTCTGGTATGCTTGTAGTTGGTAAGGCCGATCGTCTCCGAGCTCCTCTCCATTCTTCGCGGGAAAGAACCCTTTTCCCATCTCCCTGTCTCTCCCGACTCCACAACAATTTCCGTCTCCCATCTCCAGCTTCTTCCTCAGGAACCAAGAAAGAAAAGTCCCCACCAGTCTAGAAAAGCAAGAGAAGAGAGCTCTGGTCAGCTGACACGGGACGCAAGAGGTCTCTGACACCCTCTTTCACAGTTTCCTGACTGTGCCCGCAGCGGTTACAATGGGAAAAAAGAGACAAATGGATGCAGACTCTCTTCTTGAAAGAAGGTAAAAGAACCAAAGTGACAACTGAATTCACAACAGAAGGAAGTAGTCATCTCTCACTGAAGCAAGTCACCACATGTAACACCTTTCTGCTGCTTTGGAGGTAGCGGCAGGACAGACGGAGAGCTAGACCAGAGGCGCGGCCTAGACAGAGAGATAGATCTACAAACTGTACAAACTCTAGCTCAGTCTGAATTCCTCTGTCAGCTAAAGGATTGGATATGGGAAGATCCTTAGCCATTCGTAGAGTTGACAGGCTTACAGTTGGGAGTTCTGCTAGCTAGCGATGCATTCATTCAAGAGAGAACAGGCTCACAACTAGACTCACGACCGACCAAACGGAACAAACAATTTTAGCGAGACGGCTGTGGGCAGATTAAATCTGATTGGTCCCTGTGCAAACGCAAAGACAAGCTTTCCAGGGCCAGGCAGACAGAACGCGACGGCGGGCGATCGAAGTAAAGGCGGCACGCATGCGAGAAGGACCGAACGGCGGTGGTGGGACGGTGTCAGGAGGTAGGACACTACACCGGCTTTTCAGAGTTGTGTGGGGGACTGTCTGCCTGCAGGGATACACATGCATGCATAAAGTCCAAAATCGCTCAGAGAGCAGTACCAGTCTGTGCATGCACAGCTGCTTTCATTGCCTAGCTATCCCGTTCCTCACTGGACTGTAGCAGCCCGAGCCACAGATCTTTGCAGTTATAACTAAAAAAAATGGTCCCCTACCTGGCTGTGTGGTATGAGCATGCAGTTAACAGAGGAGACGGACATGCTGCTCTGGCTCATCTAAATGTGTTTGTTTGAGTGTCTGACTGTTGTACCCCCAAGAAGGTTTTCTATGGTTGATCCGGAGCGGCCGTCAAAGCCCGGGCGCCTTCGCCAAAGCCCGACCGCGCCGAAGGCGCAGGCCTGTCAAAGCCCGACCGCGCCGAAGGCGCGGGCCTACCAAAGCCTGACCACGCCGAAGGCGTGGGCCTGTCAAAGCCCGACCGCACCGAAGACGCAGGCCTACCAAAGCCCGACCGCGCCGAAGGCGTGGCCATGCCAAAGCCTAACCGTACCGAAGGCGCGGGCCTACCAAAGCCCAACCGTACGTGCCGCCCCACAGCCCACATGCATATGGCTTTTGCAGTTGTACGTATTAATGCATACATGCACAAAGGTGCAAAAGCTATCTGAAAAACGTCCCGGTCTTTTGGTTTGTTACTGTATATCGGTCCGCTATGGTCAGCACCTATCCTTAGGCTGGCGAATTCGATCTGACCATGACACTGTCTGTGTACTTTTCTTTTTCCAAAATGTCCAGCCTGCCTTTTGACGCTCGTTTGCGAATCGCTGTGTCGGACTTCCTTGAAGATGCGGCCCTTGCGGAGTCAGTTTTAGAGTTCTTTCTGAAGACGTTGGGGGTGGAATCCACAGAGCACATTGAGAAGTACTTTCAACCCCGAAAGGAATTTGAAGCTCTGAAGCTTCGACATGTTCGATAGGCCGACGAATTGAAGACTTTTTTTTTGAAGCGGCTTGGAGGGGGCTGACAGAAAGCGAAATCTTAGCAAAAGGCGCCCCCGGTATAGGAGGCTGACACGCAGTCTCGGAAACGGACTACCCCCCTCTCTGTGTGGGAGAAGAGTCCTCCTTCTGGAGCATCGCGGGGATTGATGGCCAACTGGATGGGTCCATTTCTTTTTCACTGGCTGACTCAATCGTTCTGTATGCATGCATGTCGAAGAACTGCATCCGTGGTCAGTGTTCTCCACTTCTCTTCACGCACTCAAGTAAGAGGACAAAGAGCGCAAGCAAAAGGAAAAGCGAAAGTAAAAGCAAAGGCTAAGGCAAAAAACAAGGCGAAAGCAAAGGCTACTTTGTTTGCCCGGGCGACGAGCGAATATAGTGGTAGCGAAGGAGGGGGGGCTACAGAGTCTGATGATAATAACAATGACTATCGCCCTGCTGCACGCAGAGTCCATGGATCTAGAATTCCTAAATGAAGACTAACTAAGACTGATAAATTCAAACTGATTAAAATCAATATTTTTTTTTTGTTATTTTACATATTTAAGTTGATTATAGCAGATATTATAAGAGAGTATTAAAATATTATAAAACTAGGTTAAACTAGATTAAATTAGGTTATAATATCTTTAAGCTACAATGGACTGGAGGTATATTCCATACTAGAAAGAATTAGCTTTCTGTCATCAGAGCCTTGACGATATTGCATACTAGAAAGAATGAGTTTTCTATCGTCAAAGCCCTGGTGCCGAAGGCGCTAGGCTGCCAAAACCTGGAGTTTGATTGACAGACCATAGGGTCATAGGAAGGCTTCTTGGGGGTAGACTGTTGACTTCTTATGGTATAAACCCCATGTGTTCTGAAGTACTCTTGTCATACTTTTATTTCAAATTGCTATGGTGATTGATTGGTGCGAGAGAGAATATATACCCATACGAAGCATCGCTACTTTCAAACAGAACACATGCAGACATACATACATGCAGATAGACCGTTCGATGCATCCAAGTCAAAAATTGATTAAAAGAGTTAGATGGCCTCGAAGAGCAGTGTTGCAGTTGTCCCGCAGTGTTTATTCTTGGTATAGCCTTGCGGTACTCAAAGTTCGCTTTCATGCATGGAGCCGGCTGGGGACGTATACATTTTTAACTATTGCCTTGGCCGGGGGGCAGCTCAGCTCTGCTGAGATCGGCCGAGAGGCCCTGAGATCGTATGCACTCGCATAACGTATTTTTTTTATTTTTTGGGCTAGCCCGGCCGGGGGGGGAGGTTCGGTGTCTATCTGTTTGTTTGTCTGTCACGGTGTTGCCCTGATTCCAAAATATGCCCCTTAAGCAACTCGCATGGAGCCACAATCGCATTTAAACTCGATCCGCACGCTCGTACGTCATGATGCGTGCCCCTCAAGTAACTTGCACGGAGTTGTATGTATTATATCCATGCGCATGCGGTCGATCCCGAAGGAAAGGAAAAGGAAGCATATTTTGCGCGCGTTGCCGTGGCCCCCGCCGGCTACTTGCCCATGCATGGCCCAAGCCCCTGATGGTTTGCAACAATCAAATTATGGCCGACCCCCTAAATGGCCCCCCGAGGCACTCACCCAACTATATATAGTTGGGTGTATCCCGTATTAATATGATTCGTGTATCGGTATTAACATGAATGCACCGCATTGAGACGCATTATACAGAATGTGGTCATTGACGCTTTCCTACAAGTTCGAAGAGAGAGCTCCCATGTTCAAAGAGTTGGTGACTAAGGTACATGTGTGGAGAAGCATGTCAGACAAGCATCAGTATGAGTAGACGCACCAAGCAAGAGACTACAACTTCCACTGGAGCATGCAATCGAGCGGTCTACACGATTCTTCCAATGCACGGCGACACTGACAAGCCACACTTTCGGTGGCATTCTTGAGGACGTCAAGGTGAGGAATACTCACAGATGCACATGATCAAGAAGGACGAAAAACGCATATGTCATCACGCGGACTTTCTTATATTTCTATGCATGGATTCTGTGCACAGGTGAACTTTTCATCCTGTCCAAAATGAGAAGTCTGGGGTTCCCTTTACTACTCGCCTTCCTGCACAGCGGCTGTGTCTTTTCACTCGGAGTGTCAAGCGCTTCTGGTCAGTGGCGGCTCAGCAGCGAAAGGGGGGACTTTGTAAAAGAGCGCTATTTGTGTGTGTGTGTGTGTGTGTGTGTGTGTGCGTGCGTGCGTGTGTGTGTGTGTGTGTGTGTGTGTGTGAGAGAGAGAGAGAGAGAGAGCTGGCTGTTTTGAATGGTGAACGCACGCAGCCCTCCGGCCTGTGCTTCCAAACGTGCCTGAGTGAGTCTATTTTCTTGCATGAGTGGCTGACTTTGCATTATCTTCTTGACCTGCTTCATTCTCCCAAAAAGTGTTTATTTTTTTGCTGTCGGTTTGGACAAATTTGTGCAGAAAGACCAGCCACAAAGGGAACCCGCCCCCTCTCCCCCCTCTCCTCTCTGGAGCCCCCCCCTAGACTGAGTAGGGGCCCTGGTGTACCAGAGGAGAATCCCCGGGAGGGAGGGACCAACAGCACGGGGACAAACAATCCACCGCTTGCGTTTCTCGAACAAACTGCCCCTGTCTCTTCTTCTTCCCTTTCGGAAGCAGACGAGAGGCGGGGAGAGGCAGTTTGGAAGATGGGCAGAAGCAAGGCGGATCCGGCCTTCCCATCGGAAAGCGCAATGCGGGCGTCTCGGCAGTCTTTCGCAGAATTGGAAAACCTGCCGACTGTCCATCTGCGAGAAACCAAGCTACGAAAACCCGTGCAAATGCTGCCTCTCCCTCCCCCCTCAGAGAACTTCCTTGAGGCTCTCCATGCAGAGACGGTGGGGGTGGCACAACCCTCAGGAGGGGGGTTGGTTTCTCAGCTTCTGGCGGCTGGGCCCGATCCCACCCCTTCTTCCACTTCCTCCGCCGATGGTCCTCCGAGTGAATTTGTTCAATTGTCCGACGTGGGCAGTCATGAAAACTTTTTCAACTGGAGGATGAATCAGCAACACTTCCCTCAACTTCTCGACCGAGCTATGCGAGATTGGAGACGCGCCGTCTCGAACGTTCACGCAGGCATTCGAATGTTGAAGGAGGTCGACGTACGCTGGCCCAATCACCTGGTGGACATTGTGTACCAGCTTCGCGTTCCCCTGGCGAACTTTGCAGAGGAGGATTGGAGGACCAACTCAGCAGTGGGTCTGCCCTCTCTGGGCCCTTTGAATTGCAATCAATTGATGGGAGCACTGCTGGAGCAGCTTGGGGCGATGGCACAGCGGTACGTGGAGGTACACGAGACGTTGAGGAACGAGCTCGGGGACAAAACTCCGATGCCGTCGTCTGCTAAGGAGACACTCAAGTGGGGGGAGCACGAGTGGCTCCCGTATTCTCGGGTCGGTCGGGGAGGTGCACTGCACCCACGGGACGGCATTTTGATTTATTTGGCCTGTGTGCACACTCTGTCTGGCGCGATTCTGATGCGCATGTACGGAAATTCCTGTGTAAGATGGGTGGATGGATGGCTTTTTAGTGGTCTGCTTCCTCCAAATTGGTACAAAGAGTGGGGGATCATCAGTGGTCTCCTTGAGTATTCCTGATTGCGTCTGTGTTTCTGCTCATGTGTGTATACAGTGAGCATGTTCATCTTCATTTTTCGAAGAGACGTCGATTCAAATTTCCGTGTGTGCATGCATTTTTTGTTTGTTTGTGTGCAGTCTTTCCTCGGTTGGTGGGCATCTGTGGATGAGTGCGTGGTGGGACAGGGGAATCAGTACAACCCTCTGCGGGGAGACGCCCCGACTGACGATTGCGGTAAGTCGGTGTCCTCTGGTCTGATCTTCTTGTCAGCTTGGGGTCGTCCGTCCCTGCTAGGAAAGAGAAGAAATGCTGTTTGTTTGTTTCTTCCTTTTTTTGTCTGTTTGTGTGGATAGACTCTGGACTGGAGTCCCTGTCCTCTCTCTCATGGCGCTTACGTACCTGCCTATCTGCCCTGGATTTCTTTTAGCTGTTTGTGGACAACCCAGGGATGGTGCCAAGCATTGATTCCACATGCAAGCATCAGTGATCAGTGGATGGCTTGATTTATTGGTTGATTGATTGCTTGATGGACTGAGTGATTGATGGATGGATGGAGTGAGTGAATGAGTGAGTGAGTGAGTGAGTGTATAAGTGAGTGGAGGAGTGAGTGAGTGAGTGAGTGAGTGAGTGTGTGATTGAGCGAGTGAGTGAGTGAGTGGGTGAGTGAGCCAGCGAGAACGCGTCCTTGATATCAACGGTTGCAGGGATCAACTGTGACGAGAGAGTGCGACTCCCAAAGGTGAGTGGGTGAATGTGTGGCTCCCGTTTCTTTTCCTTTCTTCTTTCCTCTTTGCCTTCGTTCCCGTTCCTCCCTCTCTACTACCGCAAGCTTCAGTGGCCTTCCTTCAGCATCATAGCCCTCCTTCGTTTAACACCCTCTTCTTGCCGCTGTTGTAGCCTCTCTTTGCTGACTATCAGTTGAAGAGAATTCAGGAAATATATCAGACAGCTCAACTGCCTCATTGTTGGCTCTTTGATTCCTTTTTTTTTGTTTCCGTCGAAGTAAGCACAAAAGACCTCCATGACATGCATTTTGACCTCCATTCGGACTGACTGACTGACTGACTGTGTGGCTGCATGGGTGCAGGACGAGCCCGGTCTGTCAGTTCTCCAGAAGTCCAACATTCTCGCTCACAACGATGCCCCAGAGCCTGCACCTGCGTTCAATTCAGCAGACAAAGAAGGAGACGCTCTTTCTTCAGGCTTCTCTCACGCGCTTCACCGGGGTCTCGACGACTCCTCAACCCTGCAAGGAGGAAAAAGGCCTCTGTTGCGTATCAGTGTGGCAAAGTCACTCACAGAAGCAGAGAATGAGGTGGGGCGAGAGGCAACAAGACAGAGGGGGGGTCTTCCGGAAGAGAGCTACGATGTTCAAAGAGACAGAAGGGGGGCCTTCCCTTCTTCAGACGATGTTGCGACAGGCAGAATGAAGACAGACTTTTCCGACCTCGAAAGCAGAATCGCGCGTTTAGAGGCGGCAAAGGGAATTCAATCACCAAACAGCAGAAAGGAGAGTGAGCTCATGAAGCGACTAGAGAGACTTGAAGCCTCCTTGAAAGCAGACCAAGGGGGAGGGGGGGGAAAGAAGGACAAGAGAACCTGGGTAGACGTGACAGATTCGGACAGAGAGAACGAAATGATGGAGGGTACAGGGAGAGGAAAAGGCACGGTCATTGCGAGACCCTTCAACTCAAAAATGCAGCCGGGAGTGACACGGCACGAAAGTCTGGATGTTGAGCTCTCAGGTTGGTGCCTTTCAGACTGATTGACATATTGACTGAATCACTCACTCGCTGACTGAGTGAGCGAGTGAGTGAGTGAGGGAGGGAGGGAGGGAGGGAGCCAGGGAGCGAAAGAGAGGTGAGAACGCTTCCCCCTCTCCCTCTGTGTTTCTTTCTCTTTCTACACGTCTCTCTCTCTCTCTCTCTCTCTTCCTCCCTCTCTCCGGTCGGATGGATGTGCACTTGGAATCCATATTCCTCGCCTGAATTCTTATCGTCATTCATTCATTCATTCATTCATTCATTCATATATTGACTGTCTGATCTCCCTTTCTCCGCCCAACTTCCCTTCAGGCCTCCACCACGACCTCCACGTCCACTCTTTTCCTGACGACCCCGACGGTTCCTACCAGACACTCGCAGACAAGATCGGCAGGATGGAAGAGAGACTCCGCCATCTCTCAATGCAAAGCAGCGACAACGTCAGTCAGTCTGCATCACAGCCTGATGGAGGGACATGCATGCACGAGCCCTCTGCTAAGGCAACCCCTCGAGCCTCTCCTTTCTCTGCTCTGTACACTGCTGACAGTACGAATGAGCTCACAGAAACTCTTCAGATCGGGCATGCGTCCCGAAGAAAGAAGATTCGACATGTCGATGCTAATAAAAAGCACATATGGAAAAGCGTCTCTAGAGACGGATTGATCGATCTGAAGGCACACAAAGACGAAGCACACAGTGTGACAGAATGCCCAGACTAAGAAACTGTCTAGCAAATTGTCAGATCACTTTCAGTTTTTGTTTTCAAATCATCTCACTTGATGTGCTCTCTCTGTTTGCTCCCCTTCCTTCCCCCTGTGTTGCTTCAACCTCCAGGCTGACGGCAACTCATCATCATCTCCGTCAGGTCAGACAGACTTAACCTCGTGCGTGGATACGAAACGCCGTGGACGGACTCAGTCGAAAGAGAGACTCTTGAACAGAGGCACAATACAAAGTTTGACCACGAAAAACTTCTCTTTAAATCACCACAATTATTAATTATTGACGGCACAGAGAGACATGCAGAAAAGGAAACAATGGATCGCATCCATCCTTTGTGTGCCTGCATGCATGTGCATTTATTTTCCTTTTCTTTTGGCTGACAACCTTTTGCTTGCGGTTTCTGCCGTCGGCCGCCCCCCCCTCAGTATCTTTGGAGTTTCCGCCAAAGTCCATGCACTCGTGCAGCGACAAACTATGCATGCACTCTGTTCGATCGAGAGGTAACAGAGATTCTTTCTGCACTCAAGCTCTAAATGTCCTCCGCTTCTTGCGCACCCACCCTTCTCTCTGTCTTTCCGTGTGCAGGATTTGAAGACAAGCTGAGGGACTATAGAGAAGGTCAGAGCAGACTTTCTCTAGATCTCAGCATCAGATCCGATGAATGGCTCCTTCTCGATCGTTTCTTCATTTTGCATTCATCCAACAAATGCATGTCTTGGTTTGCTTTGGCTACGAGGGAATAAAAGGTGCTGAAGGATTGGGCGCAAGACGTCTTATTTTTGATGGTGCAATCCTTTTATTGAAAGTTTTTACAAAAAGAAACTCTTCGCAAATCGCCATTGGAGCCTGTGGATGAAAATAAAGTCCATCCTTTCGTTCGGCGTGCAGGGAAGGAGAAAGCCGGGCTGAAGGATCTTGTTGACAGACAGCCCCAAAAGACGACAGATGTGGTGAGCAACCTGGACGGGTACGTATCGGGTCGGAAGGGAGTAGTGAGTCAAGTGCAGGAACTCCTGAAGCCTCACAAGTCGCTGGAGGACGGCACTGTCTCTGCAGAGGCAGTCAAAAGAAGCCTGGACGAAACAAAAATCGCCCTGGATGCCCTGAAAGAGGCAAAGGAAGAGACAGCAGGAGGCAATACAACGAGAAGTGAGAGCAAGGTAGCAGCTGCCATGGATTCACTTTTCGACAGGTTGGTAGATCTGACGGTCTCTTTGCCTAGCTGTCTCTGTGTCCCCATTTTTTGTGTTACTTCTCTGTCTCTGTAGTCCTGTCAGTGACTGTCCAAGCAAAGGGTTCCTGGCCGGGTCGCGTTAATTGAAGGTCGCATCGTTTAAATTGCTCTTTGCATACATCTCGATGAAAAGACAGTCACCCCTCTCTTCATTTCGCTGAACATCAGTGGTGTCTTTTGTGTACGAATTAAGTAAGGAAAAGGAGCTAGGCTTTCCTGTCCACCTCCGCTATGCGATCCCCGAATATCGGCGCAGCTCTTGTTATCCTCTCTGTCTGTCTCCTATCGAGTAATCACGATGGACGCTGCATGAATTTGCGATGGACTTCCACCTTGCATGGTTGCATTTTCTTTTTGCAGCTTGGTTACTTACCACGACGCCCTTGGATCTCTAAAAGAATCCATCAGTCTGTTACATCACGAAGAGAGACGGATGGACGGGTGCACATACATACAGACACAGACAGAAAGCCGAAGAACATCGATCGACCTACCGGCTGACAGGTGTGCGCATGGATGTGCAAAAGGTGATTAAACATTCGGAGAGAGGCACACAGGGAGGACTACTACCACAGAAAGACCCCAAGACAGCCGGCAGATCCGCCAGGGCGGTACATGCATTCATTGTCTTTCTTTTCGACTGCGATATTTCATCTGTTTCATGTGCGTCTGTTGTGTGTATGTTCCCCGTCATGCGCCATGAATGCATTGTTCCTCTTTTTCTTTCCTGTGGTGCCATATATTTTCTCTTCAAATTATGCATGCAGGTAAACCAATCCTTGGAAGAAAATTCGGATTCCCTGCCGACAGAGGCCAAGGACGCTGCCGTGAAGGCAAAGGAGTTATTGGAGGAGGAGACGCCTGTCCACTCCCACAAGAGTCAACGGGACCGTGTGGACAAACTTCAGGAGCGCGTGGATGCCATGTGGGTCCCTTTTTAAGGATTTCTTTTTTGGGGGGGGGGCCTGCTGTGAATCTATGAATATACCTTTCCAAAGATGTGCTCCTTCAGGGCAGTCAGTCTAGCTACTTGATTTCTTTTGTTCCATTCCGGAAATTGCAACTGAGGACAGAGAGTGAAGACGAGAGACAAAGTCATGCATGCCTCTTGTCCTTCCATAAGAGAGGCGGAAAGAAGCTACGGGCCTTTTCCCCGTCATTTCGCTTGAATGTCTGCATGTGGCAGCTCTTTCTTTTGAGCTGCATCTGTGGCGTCCGTAAGCTTGCATATGCATTTGCTCTCTCTCCCTCTCTCTCTCTCTCTCTCTCTCTCTCTCTGTGTGTGTGTGTGTGTGTGTGAAAGAGAGGGAGGGGAAGGTTGAACGATACCCTTCTGATACTTCTCTATTTTCCTGTGCAGGTCCGCTGCCATCGATGAGCTCCGCAACGCTCCCCGCAGCACGCACGACCAGCTCCTCGTCACTCACAGCAAGCTCCAGCTTGGGTACGCATCTCTCGAGAAAAAGCTTCAGGAGCTGTTGGAAGATCATGACAAGCTGAAGGAACAGCTGAAAGACAGAGAGGACATCGAGTTGGCAAGAAATGGACAACACATAGACGAGGTGAGTGGCAGGCACTTCTAGGGGACATCAAAGTTTTCCCCCTCTTCTCTCGGAAGGCATGGAAGGATTTTCAATACGAAAAACAAAGATTGCACCTCTGATTACTTATTCTATACGATTTCATGCACATACAGACTGAAGCAAAAGGATTGTTTTTTCTTTTTGCTTCGTTTGTTCTGATTTTCATGAAAACACACAAGGGATTTCAAACAATTGTGAAACTTGCTGTAATGAGAATACAAGCAACTCTCACTGCCGTTGGGCGAAGCCACGGACATCCGTTTCTTTCACTCAATCTTTGTACGATGATGTTCTTTGTGTCAAACAATCATGCAGGTCGGAAAGTTGAGGGACAAAATGGAGGAGATCAGGTCTCGACTCGACGATCAAATTAAGGACGTTAGCATCGCACACTCGCGACTCAAATCCCGAGACGAAGTCTTGAGAAGAAAAATGCAAAACAACACAGAAGTAGACTCAGCAGACGAGTCCGGCTCCTTGAAGTACCCCAAGCATGCCAAAAGAGTGAAGTGGAGAGACACAGACAGAATTCCCTTAGATGACACGGAAGACTCAGAGGTGTACATGGCAACGCAGCCCTTCACTTCCTCTTTGGAGATAGCACAAGGAGCTTCCAGCAGCCTTCCGTCACCCCATTCACCCCATTCTTCCTCCATTCATCCCCACTCTCAATCACCTCGGTTGGAAAAGGAAAACAAATCAGATCCAAAAACAGCACACACCGGTGTATCTTCGTGGTTTGCCTCTCTGATATCTCCTCTGAAATCTGTCTTCAATACCCGACACAACCCCACGGCCGTCTCGTTTCTCCAAGATTCTCCTTGGCGTTCCGTCTCGTCGCTTTCCGGCACGCCTTCTTTCCTTGACGTCTCGCCCTCCCTCGACTCATCCGACGACTCCACTCGCCACACCATCACTCGCGTTGAGTCTCCCGAGGTAGCGCCGGAGAAGAGAGGAGAGAACCCATCGGCAAAAAAAGAGAAGGAACAGAGAATGCCAGCTAGAAATCATCACAGAAGACACAAAGTCATTCTAGAGCACAAGATGAACATCCTCGTCAAAACAATGGAGAGGATCATCAGGGAAGGGGACAACGGCATCGCTGCACAAGGCCAAAGAAGAAGATACGAGACTGTCCGAGCTAAATTCCTCGCTGGCAATACCGCCCCGGATGATCTTTCACCCCACTCCCCCCTTCTTCCTGCGACGGCTCGCTCTAAGCGCAAAAACCTCAGCAAGCCCAGGAAGGCAGAAATGCAGGAGGGCTTCGACGAAGACTCAGACTCCATTCTTCCGGGAGGAGAATTGGAAGAGGAAGAGGAGGACCAAATTCGAAGAAAAGAAAACGCCGGCACCTTTCTGGGTGTTCTCTCATCTCTGTTCAGGTCTCTAGGCAAATCACCGAACGGTAAAGCACCCCCCTCTCTTGAGGATACGCAGAAGGGCCACCCCCCATCTTCCAAGACATGGGGATCTCCTCCTAAGGGTGTCAAGAGGCCAACTGGAGACCCCCCTCGTTTGTCAGAACAAGAAGACGAAGAGGAAGACGAGGTCACCAGAGGGTCCAGACTTGCAGACTTGGAGGACAGGGTAGCAAGGATGGAGGCATCCCGGGGCATAACCCATAGAACGGAGGGGGAGGCAGCAGAGAACAAACACATCAGGGGGCTCTTCGATCGTTTGTCTAAGTTGGACGGCGTCATTGTCAACAACACGCAACTCCTGGGTGTCGACACAGGAGGGTGGAATTCAAAGACGATGTCGGGAGGTCGTGCAGGAGGAACGATGTACCAACACAGCGCAGACACAGGCGGTCAGTGTGCTACTTCCCTTCTAAGTCCCTTCTCTTTCTTCTCTGCCTCTTGCTAAGAGGCTTCTGAAAGCCACCACCGATCTTCCCTCAATCTCTCTCTTTCTTTCTTTCTTTTTTGCCAATTTTCTGTGAGCCCCTGCAGCCTCCCCAGGTGGCCACTACGGCCTCCACCTTCCGGAGGACACAGACAGCACTTACGCAGACATGGCAGAGAAAGTCGAACAAATGGAGGCACACCTCAGGAGGCTCGAACGAAACCAGGTCGGTCTGTCGCTCACTTTGATCGGATGCTCCTTTCACGGTACGTTCTGGGTACAGAGCGTGCGTCTGTGAGTGTTGTCTGCGGGGAACAAAAACTGTGTTGAGTAGATTTTTGGAGAAAGGAGACATGCAACCATTTATAGTAATTGAATTTTGGGACAATATTTGATCAGAAGATTCACCGTTTGGGAGGCTGCGAGGCGCTCTTCTCTTTTGCGAGTCTGCATGTGCGTGTGTGTATCTGTGACTGTGCACATGTGTCCCTGTATGCAAGCGCCTGTGTGCGTGAGCATATCCCTGCATGCATGTGGGAATCAGGGATGGAGGGAGGGAGGGAGATTGTCAGAATGGCACCGGGTCGACTCACCTGTTCCAAAGAAAATTCTTCTTGAAAATCCCCGACCGTTCTTTTGTTCCCGTAATCTTGCAGAGAAATGCCAAGAAGAAAGCATTCGGTCCGCATGAGGGCGAACTCACGCCAGGTTTGTTTGTTTGTTGTTTGTATGGCTGTCTGTCTAGGCAGGTTTGCATCGATTCACATGAGAAAAGGTGTACCAATGTATTGAAGAAAGGGTTCCATTGTGCTCTTTTCACTTTGTTTGATGTGGTTGTACGTACAGCTGGCAAAGAAGAAAAAAAAAACACTGGAAGCTTGCATTCAGATTTGATTGAGGCAGCTAGGGCATGGGGAGAGAAATTTTGCCACATGTCGGAAACGGTAGGGCGACTCAGGTCAGGAGCAACCGGAGGAACTCATTGCATGGTCCTCTAGGTCATCAGCTGGCTAATGCAGGTATTCTTCAATTTAGTCTCACACCGTCCGTCCTTTCTTCCTCCCTTCCTTTATTTTTTTGTTCATTCCTTTCTCTTCTATTTTGCGTTCTTGTGTCGGTTTCTCCATTCACCCACGCTTCCCTTTGTTTGCCTGTCTCTCTGTCCGTCGTTCTTACTTTCACAAATGACTCCATGCTCTGCAGTGGTGAAGAGAGACGTCGACAACTTCGTCAGAGGTCAGTGAATCGATCGCTGCATCCTTCTCTTGATTGTCTATTCCTTTTTGTTGGTGTCTCCCTCATTTTCAAAGTTGTGTCGGTCGATGGCTTCATTGAAATGGTCTGGTGGTGGACAACAGACCAAAAACGAGCTTTCAAAGTCAATGGGCTTTCTCCGCTTCAATGGTGTCTCTCCCGAATCTTCCCCGCAGGAGTGGACGTCCGTTCTGCCCCACGAGATCTGCAAACGGACCTTGAAAAACACCACCAGGAAGAGGGCCAGGAGATCCTCGGGATGTTCGACGACTTCATTCAGGTACGCTTAAGAAAAACAAATGTTCGAGGACTTCATTCAGGTACGTGTGTGCGTGTGCTCAAACAGTACTGACTGTCGCAAGCTGTCTCTGTCACACGGTCACAGACTTTGTAAGGATGAATTTCTGTAAGTCCGTTTGTCGATCTGTCACTGTGTCTGAGTGCATCAGTGAACTCTCTCTTCTCCTCCTCTCTGTACGTGTGCGCAGAGTCGCCGGAGAGGGGGCAAGGCAGTTGCAGAAACGTGCGAGAACCATGCTGGACTGAGTTCTGTCCGGACAAGTGCGCAGGCCCTGGAGCAATCTGCAGACAGGGCCTCCGGTCTCCTCGAGAAGGTCAAGGGACCCTCAGCCAAGATCACAAAATTCGAGAGGGACCACCCAGGGGTGTCTCCTCCAGAGGACCTCATGGCTGAATTTGATGAGGCCATGGGGAAGTTGCACAAAGAGTCAGTCTGTCTGTTTGTCTGTTAGATAATGAAGAACAAATCTCAAAAAGAGCTGGAGAGACAAGGAAGGAGGAAAAGAAGGGAGCTCAGCTGCACAAGTTAGCGCAGTATTTATTGGAGCCGAATTCGACTGGTGGACTGTGTAAGGAAACCGTTTGGAATGACGCCCGCAGTACGTTGGCTTTTTTATACCCTTCTGCTGACAGCTGCCCTCCCTTGAAACAGATCAGAAGAGCAAAAACACAGGTTGACCCTCTTCTTCGCGTTCTTTTGCGTGCTTGTCTTTGTGTCTTTGAGCAGAGGCTTCATGGAAATAACCGACAAAGAGGAGCAGCTTCAATCAAAGGTTCGTAATGTGTAAGTACTCTCCCTCTGAATGTTGCATGATGCGCCTTGATTTGGCATTCTTTTTTTGCACTTGATTTTGCATTCTTTCTTTTGCCCATTTAAAAGCTTCCTGCGCGAGAGGTGTTGCATCAAAAGCGTTCTCACAAGTTTTGGATGCTTCCACAGTACAACTAACGTGTGTGCCACTAGCTCGTTGATGGTTCTTTGTGAATGCATGAATTCTATCTTGTGCGATTACATGCAGATCGCAGAAGCGAACAAAGGAAGCAGTCTAGATGCAGAGAAGGAGGCGCTGAAAAAAGTGAAGATCGACTTGGACCAGATGGACTTGTCAGACGAACTCGGGGAGACGGAAGGGATGCTTGAGAAGGGAGAGAGAAGTATTTCTCCCAAGGTCTTCTCTGTGCCCTCACTGCTCTCCTTCTTCTTTCCTGCACAGCCTCACAAGAGAGACACGACGCCAACAAAACAGCAGAGCTCATTCAGAGATAATGCAGCCTCGGCTGCTGCCATTCCTCTTTCACTTCCTCTTTCTCTGTCTCTTCTCGAACTTGAACAACAACAGCAACAGAGGGAGAAGGAAACAGAGACAGACAAACAGCAACAAACACAAAAAGACACACTGACCCAAGTCTCCTCCCTTCCACCGGGTGACCCTCTTGGAAGATCTCTCGAGGACTTCAGATACCGGTCAGGAAGAAATCAATTTATTTTTTCGAAAGAGGACAGCAGAGGCATCTCCTTAGCGAGACAAAACAGAAACATGGATCAATGATTCAGCAGAGCAACCATGACGACCTTTCAAGTCTCCAAACGGCCCCCAACTCCCCCCTATTGGCACTCACTCAGTGCGGAGAAATAAAACGATACCTTGGAAACAGAAGAATTTGCTGTTGGGTCTCTACACCCAACCGCCCGCGTGCTCGTCGACACAAATGAATGAATGAATGAATGCAGGCGAGAGCTTGATCCCGCAAAGGTCCTCCCAAAATTGGAAGATGTCAGCCCCTCCTTCAGTCCCCGGGGAGACACAGACAGACAGACAGACAGACAGACAGACAGATCCACAGACTGCATGACTGGGGAAACACACACAGAGAGACGTCCAGATAGGTGGAAAAACATGTGGCAAGGCACGCAAACAGTTGAAGACCCCGGCAGAAAGATAGAAAGTTACGGAGAGAACCACAGAGACAGAAAAGCAGAAGACAGATGCACAGGCAAGACACAGAGAGATAAGCACAGGGACAGAAAAGCAGAAGACAGATGCACAGGCAAGACACAGAGAGATAAGCACAGGGACAGAAAAGCAGAAGACAGATGCACAGGCAAGACACAGAGAGATAAGCACAGGGACAGAAAAGCAGAAGACAGATGCACAGGCAAGACACAGAGAAAAAGGAAAGAAAGCAAGAACAAAATTTTCCATGCGCTGCATCAGTCTTGGTCATTCTGTTGCCCGTACCAATCTGTGCCCTCACCCCTTGCACTCTCCTTGTCTCTCTCCGGCTGAGTGCAGTTCTCTCAGTACCTCCGGGACGGCCTAGACGTGATTGTGGCGGCTCTTCAGAACGAGGAGAGGGCACTCGACGTGGTCAGTCAGTCTGTCTGTCAGCGGGTCAAGTGCGATGTCATTTTACTCAGTCTCAGGATGATAACACTGAAGAAGTCAGTAAAGGTGCTCAGTATGGGTACAAGAAAGATGACAGGCCTTTTTTGTTTGCGGGAAAAGAAATTTGATGCACCTCGCGTGAATCAAGACAAGCATTTCTAAATTGAAGACGCCATGTCCATGTTTGCGCGTCAAACGACTTTTAATTGAGTTGGCTGTTCTTGTTTGTCGACTGACTGGACCATAAAGACTAGTCGTAAAAAATTTTCTGCTTCTCGCAAGTGTCCTCAATATTCCCTTATCTTCTTTCTTGATTGTGAAAACTTTCATTAGTGAAACTAAATATGGTGCTTCGATCGCCCGTTTGAGCTAAGGACAGGAGGAAACAAACAGCGGATATATGCGCACGCACGCACATCTCTTCTAGCTCGTCCACGTGCAACTATGTGCCGAGAGGGCGGCTCATTCATGAGCTCATTGACAACCTGCATGCACTATACGTGTGGAGGGAGGGTCGATGCAGTGTTAATTGTTCACTTTGCTCTCCTTAACTCCTCTGCCCCTGCCTGCTCTGGTGCTTCCTTCTTCCTTCTTGTTTCTTTCTGCTGCAGATGCAATCGGTGCGTCGGTCTAGACAGCTTTTCTTCTCTCTCACCTTCATCCCACCACCTCAGCCGCTCGCTCGTACCGCCGCTGCACATGCACACCTTTGCACTCTCCTCAATTGAATCGCGCCTTTGCGTCTGCTACCTTATCGGCGCCATCATGCCGCAAATATGCTCAGGAGAGAAGTCATCAATCTAGAAGGAAAATGTAGAAAAGAGGGGCCCGTCCGCGCAGTGAATCCACAAATTAAGTTTTGATGCATTCAAACGACAGGAGGGCTCTCCCAGGAACTGCCAAATGAGTCCAGAGAAAAACCGAGGCCCGCTTCCCTTCCGCTGCATGAAACTGCCTTCCCTCTCTCCTTTCGATCGGTGAAATTGAGAGAAAGCATGTCTGCCGGGCTGTTGGTCCCACGCGCAATTTTTGGTCAATGAAGGATACGCGGAAACAAACAAACAACCAATGTTCGTTCGTTCGTTTGATTCCATTCCATTCCATGCATCATGCAGATCGCCATCACCTGGCCTGCACGCAACCGCATGCTCCTGACGGATCTGATGAACAGCAGGGACGCGACGCTCTCGAGTCTGGAGAAGGAACTTGCTGCGGTCGGTGGCTGGGTTGGGTTTCTTGGTTGGTTGGATTAGTCTGATTCGATCCATCCATCTGCTGTCAATCTGTCTGTCTCTTTATAAAATGCTGCATTTCCTGTCTGATTGCTCTCTGTGTGCTTCGTTCTTGTGCTGGCATATCGTCGGGATAGTTTTCTGTTGGTACTTTTGGTCGAATGACATGCATGCAGAGCAAAATCTTCGTTGCCAAACGAGTGGTTCTTTTTTCCCGTCGATTGTCTGACAAGTGTGATTGGGGTATCAGGCAGGCAGCACGAAAGGGCCCCCCAGCGTGCACGTCGGTCCACCATGCGTTCCTGTGTTTACCGTCCTCTTGATTTCTGTCTGCAGGTCATCATTGACACGAAACAGATGGTGCACTACGTGAAGGTGCTGAGCACTTTCAGGGGACTGTCGGCCAATGACCTCAACTTGTTGCCTATGAAGGTCGGCATGCCGCCTTCCCTTCACACTGACTGACGCTTGACAGATCCATCGGATTGATCGATCAAGAAGCCGATCTGAAAAAGACCCTGCGGGATTGCCGCAGAAAATATTCTCACCTGCTGTCGCTTTGCTGGGAAGACTCATTTGTTTGTCCGTCTGATGCGCGGGCACCTTCTCTTCTCTTCTCTTCTCAAGGAAGTCCCGTGGCCTGTCTGTCTGTCTGTCTGCCTGTCTGTCTGTCTCTCTGTCTGTCTGTCTGTCTGTCTGTCTGTCTGCCTGCCTGTCTGTCTGTCTGTCTGTCTGTCTGTCTGCAAGCATACTGAATGTCCTCTCTGAATTTCTGGAGCTGTGATTGGCCGACGAACCATTTCTTTCGGCCCCCCATTGTGCGTCTCTCTCTCCCCCAAACACACAGCATTCAGTACCGAAACGCCATCCATCCTGTTGACTCGGACACTGGCTGCCTCATTCTGTCCGTATGCCCTCACGCACGCATGCATTCTGTCCGTATGCCCTCACGCACGCATGCATTCTGTCCGTGTGCTCTCACGCACGCACGCATGCATGCAGGAGTGGATAGCGGAGTTTGCACAGATCGACAGGACACAACAGCTGCCCTCCTCGAAGCAGAGCTTCAGGGTACTCACAACAGACGGGAGGTCGGTCTCGAGTCATTCGAAAAAGGCAAAGAGAAGAAACGAAAAAACAGGAAAAGATCGAGACGATTTCCACGCCTACATCCCTCTGTCTTCTTTTGAGTCTCCCCATAAATCAATTTTACTCTATTTACATGCCACCGTCTCCATCCTGTATGTTTCTTTATCTCTTCCCTTATTTCCAGTTGCCGTCTTCTGTGTTGTTCCTCTCTGCCGCTTACCCTATCTGAGCCCACTCTCGCTGTATGTTGCGTAGTGCCCTCAGGGTTGTTGTTGTTTTTTTTTCGCGAAGTTTATTCCAACCTGTCTGGTCACTGTCACTGCAGCTCCAAAGACCCCATGACGGTCAGCAGGATTCCAGTCGTGAAGGGGGCAGACCCGGCAGACAGAGAGGACCCGAACTGGAACCACGGGGACACCCAGAATAACTTCATCGGCCCCGGCAGGACTTTCGACGAGGCGGTCAAGTACAACCCCCAGCTGTTCCAACCGGATCTCCCAGGAAATCTGGGCAGGATAGACGAGGAGGAGTACCGGGTCGGTCGGTCTGTCCTAGAGTGAAGGGGGATAGGAGTAGAGCAAGGTAGAGTGGATGTTGGGATTGTATGGATAAAGTTCTTTTTTTCCCAGATAGTTCCTTTGAAGATGGATCGAGCGTGGTCCTCCGCCTTTTGTTACTCTAGCACACGTCGAGCCGAGAGGGCTTATTGTTTTGAGTACTCAAGGAGTGTTGGAGGTTTTCTGTTCTGGTGAGAAGGTTCATGGGAATAAGAGTGCACTTGGGGAGAATCAAGTTGGCGTATGCGTCCGCTGTGCTGGTAAAGAGAGACATTAACTGGACACAGACACACAGACAGATACAAATAATAAACACACACAGACACACATACACAGCTAGAAAGACACACACAGATAGTCTGGGGGCGGCAGAGAGAGAGAGAGTAAGGGAAACAGACAGAGAGGAAAGGTGGAAGGCGTGTCTTCAGTTAAGGCGTCAGAGACGAAGCAGGACAGGGGCCGTGAAGGATCACACCGATCGGTCGATCAGACGTTAGGATGAGACCTGACAGCAAGGAGAAAAGGGAAAGAAGGGAATGTGACTGTCCTTTGCACTCATTGAATTGCGGGGATCCTCCTGACTGATGGTTCTTTTCCTTCTCCTCTTTTGTTCCTCTGCGTGCAGAAAATGGAACAGAGCTGTCAGTCGGCTCCCACTTTCCCTTTCCTTCTCAAATGCTCATTCTTTTCTTCGCCTCCGCCTTTTCCCCCTATGTCCCAGATTCTCCCTTCTTTCTTCCTCTCTGTGCCGCTACAGCATCGTGTGGTCCCTTTTTGGATTCTTGCTCGAATGTCAACATTGCTGTCTGTATCTTCTTGCTCTTCGACCGCCTTTCTGGTCTCCTCTTCGAATTAATTGTCTTTCTTTCCTCTCGTGTTCCTCTTCTTCCTGTGTTAAATTTCGGCTTTCGTTCCTGTTGTTGCTATTCTATTCTACCCCTGAACCTTCCATCCTAATCCCCTCGTACCTCACATGCAGACTTCAACTTCTGCCACATCCAAAATTTGGGTCCTGACCGCCCGAAGACGCAGAACCTGAAGCCCGCCTGTGAGTCCCTATACCTGTATATTCATATACCCCCCTACCGTCTCATTACATGGAAATGTACCGCTACCGTACAAAAGCGCATGAAGTAAAGCCGGATTTTGAGTCTGATCTGTCAGAGCGAGATTAGAAGGCTGGTGGTACGAGAGACCGCAAACAGCTTTATGTCCGCAACAGGGTGGGGGACCCAACAGTCTGATCAAAGAAGAAGGGAGTGCAATTATGACCGGAGACGTGCTCCTGCGTCTCTCTACAAGACATTTTGTTAAAGGCCGAGTGATGCAAAGAGAGATTTTGGTTGTAGCACTTTTCTTCTTCTAATGAGACCTGATCCAATCACCAAAACGATCAGAAGAGGAGATAGCAACAAAACACCAGTGATGAATTCTTTTTGTATATCTGCGTGTGACTTGAATTTATTACTGTGCGCGCAGGCGACCCAAACTGGAGGGCCCAAAGTGAGTTGCTGAGTGAGGGCGTCTCGGCAGACTTTGGGCTCTTGTTCTTGTTTGTCCCTGGAGCCGTTTTTACTCAAAAGACGCAGACTGCCTGGATCTCTTTGAGCAGTCGCACCTTTATCCGTCCTCGCACACTCTCTTTCAACGGACGTTGGCGTGCTTCTACTCTTTGACTTTCATTGTGGTCTTTCTTTCTTTCTTTCTTTCTCTCTCTCTCTCTCTCTGTCTGTCTCTCTCTCTCTCTCGTTGTGTGTCTTCGTGTCTTTGTGTCTTTGTGTGTTTGTGTATCTTTGTGTGTGCATGTGCGTGTGACGAAGAGAAAGAGGCCAAAGCTGCGGATATCTTCGGCTGCCAACTTGTGCTTCAACGAACAATTGACGGACTTTTGCTCTCTTTTTGAAAGGCGATTTCTGAAAGAGCGTTTTTGAATGCCCCTTCCTTGCTCCATCGCTCCCTTCCTGCTGAATGGCATGCATGCAGTGCATCTTTCGAGATCGAGGGGCTCACAAGGTATGCACTGACTCACTCATTCTTTTTGCACTCTCTCTTCGGGAGTACTTGTCGTTGCCTTCTGCTATACTCTCGCCCTTTCTTTTTCTGTTCGCCGTTTTCTGTTTCTGTGGATGTACGCGTATCCCCTGAACTTTAATTCTTGCCGGTTTCTGCTCGGAAGGCTTCGGCATATCTCCTGTCGCTTTGCATGTGCATGGGGCCTCGGTATGGTGTGTGCATGCGCGCCTGCAGTCTCTTTTTCTATTCAGCATCCTCATTCACTTTTCCAACAGCCTTTGAACACACTTCGTAGGAACTGTACACGCACTCATATAGAAAAGTGAGACCAGTTTTGAAGTCAGGGTGATTTGGCCAGTCGAGACCGCCCTTTCCGAGCGGAAAATGCGCACTTTTAATCTTTTAGTTTTGTAGAGTGGTGCTAGCTGTGCCGGGGGTGGCTTCACATGCATGCATGCATGTGTCCCTGTTGCATCCGCCAGTACGCTCTAGCAAAAACCGGCAAGAATTAAAGTTCAGGGGATGCGTATTTTGGCATCAGCATTTGCGGCCGCCTTTTTTCATGCCTAATTGACTCCCCATGCTTGAGCCCTCAGTCGAGAGTTTGTTGTCCAACAAAAGAATTCTATGCAGCGTGTGGAAATTTATGCTGCCTGTTTTTTGAAAATTGTTTTGTGTTGCATGTCTGCCTGATCTCCTACCACCTGCAGCTGCTGCCAGGCGTCAGTCCCCTCACTTTGAAAAAAGGTTCCCTTCCATTCTTTTCCTTTCCCTTCCTCCAATGTGCAATCACAGGGCACAGACAGAGAGAGAGAGAGAGAGAGAGAGAGAGAGACAAAGAGAGAGACAAAGACAGACACACACACACACACACACACACACAGAGAGAGAGAGAGAGAGAGAGAGAGAGAGAAAGAAAGAAAGAGAGAGAGAGAGAGAGAGAGAGAGAGAGAGAAACACACACAGAGAAAAAGCCGGTGCAAATCGATGACTGGCCGTCCCACATGCGTGTGTGTGTGTGTGTGTGTGTGTGTGTATGTGTGTGTGTGTGTGTGCGTGCAGCTGATGAGAAGAAAAGAGAAACCCACTGGGCGCTTTCAGTTCCGTTCAAGAGTCAGTCAGTCCACGCCGGTGACCTCAGTAGGCAAAAACGACCATTCAGGCAGGTTGTAGAATGCGAGAGAAAAGACGAATTGGGTCCTTCAAAGAAACAGACACTAATTGGTGGTCCCTTTCGAGAGTTTGTAATACACGAAGGAAGGCAGACAAGCCGGACAATCTTGATAGAAAGATGCGCATAATTCCAGTTCTTCCTCTGCTCCGCCATTCCGTCTGAATCAGGGATTGTTTCATCCCTTTTTTTCTCTTCTTTTCAAGTTGATTACTATCCCAATCTTATTTCCCAGTGCCTACTGTCACCCCTTTCTGTGTTTGTCTTTTCTGGTTTCTCGATGAAGCCGTTTTTTTCTTGATTTTCATGTCGTGGTGTTCCGCAAGAGGGCAGCCACTTGCTGAAGAACCCGAGCTCAAACATATTCGTCCTACATTATAGATCCAGACAGAGATTTTCCCCCCCCCCCCTCCGCAGAGACGCTTCCGAACAACCAGATGAGTCCACCGAGCTTCAACTCCTCCAGCTCCCCTCGGAACATGATGGGTCAGTTAGTCAGTCATTTTTTAGGTCAATGCACGGGAATAGGTTGGTGGTGCGCTGGTGGGTGGATTGAGTAGAAGAGTGGGGGGAGTTGAAGAGACAAAGGGGGGGCGGGTGGAGCGACCAAGGTCTCAGGCAAAAGAAAAAGATGGCGTAGACAGACCTGAATCTGAAAGAAAGCATTTCGATGCAGTCTTACTTGCTGGGCTTTTACCGAACAAATTCTATCCTGGAGATTCGATGGGATCGAAATGGCACAGACGCAATGGCACACACAGACGTTCTTTTTGAATTAATTCCAGAATGAAAACGTCGTTGTGATCCTGCCTGACTCACTCCTGGCTGGCCTTATGTTTGCTCTGCTGTCTGTCTGTCTACTTGCAGACGAGAGCATTGGAAGTCAGTCCTGTTCTGTTCTGTTCTGTTCTGTTTCGAAGGGGGGGTGCAAGTGGAATACTGCGCCTGTCTCGTCAACCTTTTTCTCTCTGACAGGTTGATCATCAGTTGCCCACGTGCAAAACCTCTACTCCAAAAGAAAATGCGCTTATGAGAAGATGAATCACGGTCGCATCGTAGAACGATTCTTTTTTCTCCCCCTCAGAGAGACGCCTGCGAACTCCTGGCGACCAGAAGCAAAATGTAAAAGAAGAAAACACTTGGAAAATTTCATCAAAGGTGTGGAACCTTACGTGGCCTCATTGTGCTGCATACATCTGTTATTTGCAGTGACCGCTGACGATCTGAAACAGCTTGGAGGCATGAGCGGGGACAGGGGCTTCGGCTTTACTGGTCGGTGACAAGGTGGATAGTGGCGTGGTGGAGCAATGAGAAGGAGAGAAACATCTGATATGACAGGAATAGACTGATACGAAATGTATCAGCCGTCCTGTCTCTCGTGTTGTCCATGGAGTGCACATGGCGGTTGCCGTTTTCAATTTGATGTGTTGTCTCTCTCTGTCTGTCCAAACTTCCCTCAAGCGCTCTTTGTGCATGTGTTGCGCATGTGACCGCCGCATCGAGAGAGAGTGTCTCTGCCCCCACGCCTGCCGAGTCCATGCATGCAACTAAACGTACTGCCTGCCTTTCCATTGCCATCCCCCCGATCCTCTTCATTGTGTCTCTGCAGATGTCTCAGAGCGTCATGGAGGTTCAACTCCTGAGTTGTCTTCAGACGAAAAAGGTGGGCTGGAATTTGAGTCTGATTTTTCAGCAATTTGAAGAACAGGAATCAACCCGAGAATAATCGGGTGTTGTGACAAGCTGAAAGAAAGTGTGTGTTCAAACGAGAACGAGCGGAAGTGGTCTATCGGGCAAAATGAGGGCCCTCATTGCAACCAAAAAGATGAAATACAAAAGGCACATTTGCGGCAAAAATGAAGGAACGCCCGACAGAAGCTTGAAGTCTCTATGCGACGAAAGCATCAAATGAAAAGATCGGATGCGCCCCAGGAATAAGCAAGAAGAATCTTGTTCTCTTCCATTCCTCTAATCTGATCTCGTCTGCTTCACGCCCTTCTCTCTCAACGCCTTTGATTCTTCCCGTCTCGTCTTTGCTTTCTTTCTTCGATCGTCTTCTGTGTTTTGTATCACCCAAAACACCGGAATGCATCATAACAATCATGTCAGGCAAGAGTGCTCCGAACAATTCCACGTCGCCATCTGCTCCTTCGGAGTCCATTGGGAGAGCGCAAGAGACTGCCGACAGGGAGGAAAAGAACCGAAGAGCGACGAGCCAGGAGGAAGGAGAAGGAGGGCACGAGGCCTACCTAGAGACGGTGAAAAGTCTGAAGAGACGCCTCGGTCGAAATCGGGATCATGAGGGGGAAGGCGGAGACGGAGACAGAGCTAGTGGGCAAGAAGGGTCAAACAGTCTTGTCACAGACACGGAGAAAATTCTGGGGACTGCATCGTCGGGCGAAGGTGAGAATCCACTTCATGAGCCTTCGTTTATTGCTTAATTCCTCGATTTATTTTTTTCGTTTATTTTTGGGTTCCTCCATTCATTCGATCGTTTCTTCTTTCCTTCCTTTCTTCCTCCCTCCTCGTTTTTGATTTGTTTTCCTTTGTAGACTCACAGAATGAAGCATCACTGCTTTGAGCCGCAAACACGAAAGAACGTTTGTTTTCGATTCTCATGATGATTTCACTTTTGTGTTGCATTTCATTCGAAGCTGCAGGCCTCGCTCGTCGTCTTCGGGGTGCGTTCTCTTCCTCTTCCTCTTCCTTCTCTCACGGCAGGCACTCTGAGAGGAATCGGGAAGGGGCAGACAGGGAGACAGAAGCAGAGAATTCTGAGAACTCTTCCGACGACGGTGAGTCTGTCTCTGTCTTTGTTAAGTGGACCTAGAGCCAGGGTAGAGAGGTCAAGTTGGGTCCAAAGAGGTCCCAGTAGACAGAATACAATTTTGTCACATGCAGTCACCCATTTTTATTTCCTGTCAAGTTTTTCTCTGCCGTTATACCATCTTGCAGTGCTTCAGCGATAAAGAAGCATATTGATGATCCCTGTCTACCTGTCTCTCCATCCTCCCCCCCCCCTCCCCCCTCTCTCTTTTTTTTTTCTTTCTCTTTCTCTCTCTCTCCCTCTCTCTCTCTCTCTCTCTCTCTCTCTCTCTCTCCTCTCCTCTCCCCTCCGTTGTTTACGCAGATACGCATGGATTTATACACATGTGCATGTGTCTGTTCGCGTTTGCAGGTCTTGGAAAATGGTTTCCGACCTCCGAACAGCTCCCCGAGAATCCTCCGTGGTGACCCTGTCCTCTGATGTACTCTTTCGCACCACCCGTCTGAGCATGCAGAAGCCTCTCTCATCCTTTCTAGTTGTAAGCAAACGACCTTCCGTCAAGGTTCAATTCGGCATCGGTCGTCGATCTCCCACAAAAAAACAAACGCGAAACAGCAAAAAGATACACCGGTAGATTCGACCACCTGACCGACCGTCCCGTCTCCTCAAAATGTCGTCGTCCAACTTTGTTTGGCCAATTTAAAAGATAACGAAGAATGTAGATGGACCAGAAAAGAACGCACAAAAAAGAGCAAATCATGACTATTCGGAAAAGACAAAAATTGACAAATAAGCGAAAAAAGGCAAAAAGAGACGCGCTAGAAGACACAATGACTCTTGAAAACCATATTAAAACAATTCAAAGTTGCCCACGAAGAGTACCAAAACACTGCAGAGCTACACATATTCCAATTGCACAAACACTGCTGTCAAAACTGGGGCTCTTTCTGCATGTCGCAGTCATGTCAAGTATCACAGTATAAATAATTCAAATGCATTCTGTATTAACAGTTGCAAGCCAATCTAAATTTATCAATTACAATTAAAATCTATTGAAGAAGATTTATGTCTAGGTCATTTCTACAAATTCTATTTTAGACAGATACATACTATGTTAGCTAGTATCTTTCTTAATATACATTAAATTCTCTACAGGCCATTGCAGTGTTTTGATTCTTTAGCTAGTGTTTTAGTTTTATTCAAAGTTTTGTCTTTAATGTGGCAATTTTTCTTATTTCTTTTATTTAAGAATTTGTGCATTACTGCTAAAAGCCACTATTTTAAGCTAGAGATGTCTGGCTGAAAATAGTGGAATACTGTATATAAAAAATGTAGTAGTAATTAAAAGAGTTGAGTACTCATTCAAAACAACTTAAAATATTTACCACCAATCAGGCTGGCGTTCCAAATTAACCGCTTGCCGAAGTTTTAGCTAGTTTTGGCAGAACCCTAGGCAGAACTTTGAACTAGAGGCAGAATCGATACTTAAAGATTTCTCAGACGCGGCCAGTCGTGAATCTAACGGATTTAGCTTGGTCAACGGACGGCTGCAACGTCGCAACCCGGTTTCACACACCTTCAATCGGTTTTCAAGACCCCGCTTCCGTCTGTGGAGCTGCAGGAGCGACTCCAGACGCGCCCACTCCTCCGGATGCCCCCACGGTCCCTCCCATCACGAGCGCACCCCTTCCCCGTAGCCCCTCTGGAACTGCGCCTTTCCTCGTGACGGTCTTGTGGAGAGGCACTTTGTAGTACACCCGTGGCTGGGGAGGGGGGATCGCGCCGAGGCCCTTGAAGTTCCGGTGGTTCACGATGTCGAAACCCCTGCAGATCGAAACGCAGGGAGACCCACAGACATTCAAACAGAGAGCTGTCAGACATGTCTCCATCGTGGCCGGACATCTGCAAGTTGACGTCATCCCAACCTTTGTACGTGTCATTAGAGTCAGACCCGCGCATGTGCTTTTATCGCCGCCCAAAAAAGGAAATCAGAAAGATTCCCTTCTTTCGACTCTACGTGACATGCAGTCAAGTTGGAGAAGAAGACAGATGTAATTAGTGAAACAGAAAGCAGAAATCGATCCTTCTGAACCAACTCAGCAACGCTTCAGAAAAAGAGAGTCCCCCATGAGCAGAGAGGGAAACGCGAGAGACACACAAGGAAAGTGCCCGCTAGGACGAGTGACACCCTCATCTCATCAAGAGACGGACAACTTGAGAAAGAAAGAAACAGACCGTGAGAGCTGCTCGTTCCATCTTTCAGGGCAGATTCGGTTGAGGCTTCTTGTCGCCTTTTGGTGCTGATGCTTGAAGTCCCAGTCCTGCACTCGCCAACACAAGAACTCACTCACATACTCACTCACTCACTCACTCACTCACACACACACTCACCCACTCACTCACTCACACACACACTCACCCACTCACTCACTCACACACACACTCACACACTCACTCACATACTCACTCATTCACTCACTCACACACACACTCACCCACTCACCCACTCACTCACTCACTCACTCACTCACTACTTACTCACTCACCCACCCACCCACCCACTCACTCACTCACTCACTCACTCACTCGTATCCGATGAGTCGTTCGCTTCTTTCTTTCTTTCTTTCTTTCTTTCTGTCTGTCTGTCTGTCTGTCTGTCTTTCCTTCCTTCCTTCCTTCCTTCTTTCTTTCTTTCTTTCTTTCTTCACTTTTTCACCCGTTCGTTCATGCACTCATCATCAATTTTCAGGGACGATCATATTTAAGACGAAACACAAGCACGTTGAACTTTACACACTCTGCCTGGTTTCTCTTTTCTAGCCACACCCCAAAGACCCCAAAGGTCCACCCAGACGCATCCTTCTCCCCAAAGATCAGCTTTCCCTGCGCGCTGACTGACCGACCTTCGAGGTCACATCAACCCTGTGCTTAGTATAGTACCTGCAGGGATCCGGAAGACGTACATGCTTTTGTCGACACGGACACCCGCCTGCCCTCAACAACGTGTATTGCGGACCCAAATGGAGACCCGACAATGGTACCTAGCCCTTCACATGTTTTGATTTCATTAAAGGGACAGGAACGTGTGTGGGTGCGTGCATGTGTGTATGTGTGTATGTGTGTATGTGTGTGTGTGTGTGTGTGTGTGTGTAGGTGTGTGTATGTGTTTGTGTGTGTATGTGTGTGTGTGTGTATGTGTGTGTGTGTGTGTGTGTGTGTGTGTATGTGTGTGTATGTGTTTGTGTGTGTATGTGGTTGTGTGTGATGTGTGTGATTGTGTGTGTGTGTGTGTGTGTGTGTGTGTGTGTATGTGTGTGTATGTATGTGTATGTGTGTGTATGTGTTTGTGTTTGTGTCTGTATGTGTGTGTGTGTGTGTGTGTGTGTGTGTGCGCATATGTGTATATGTCTCTCTCTCTCTCTCTCTCTCTCTCTCTCTGTGTGTGTGTGTGTGTGTGTGTGTGTGTGTGTGTCTGTGTGTGTGTGTCTATGTGTGCGTTTCTGTGTGTGAGAGGGTGTACGTGTGCGTGTGTGTGTGCGTGCGTGCTTGCGTGCGTGCGTTTAGTTTTCCTTCCTCCCGACTGTGTGTCTCATTGTCCCCATGTCTGTCCTATGGGCTGTCCGTCTGTCTGTCGTTTCCCGCAACCACATGATCCATCTGAAAGTGTACACACCATGTTGCGCCGCTGTTCCTTTTCCCTGCCCCTTTCCCTGGCAACAGTTCTTCCTCTGTTCCTCCCGTAGGCCTGCAAGAAGCTTCTGCACTACTGCCGTTTGACACGCAGCTCTTCTGCCTCAGCTCGTCTACCCAGCTCACCTGTCCTTTTTGGAAGCTTCTGCGGCGTCGAGACGAGCGAGCACTTCCCCATTGGTAACCTGCACGCAGGGAGAAAGGAGGTGGGGAGGTTGGCAAAGTCGAAACGCTTTGTCCGATGATTCCTGGCACTCAAAGAGCGAAGCGAGCACAGAATGAGTTGCCACCTTACTCCAAGGAGATGCGATGGCCAATCACCTGTGTCAACGTCTCCGTCTCATCGCTTCTCCTCATTCCCATAATACTCTGCGAGGTTAGCAGCAATTGTTTTTTGTCTGATGTAGCAAGTTTGGGCAGCAGTGCGAAACAGAACACGCAGACACGCTGAGAGACCAGGGGAAAATTCCCACAGGATCTAGGCCATCAAAGCCAAGAAAGGAAAAGAATATGTAAGTGAGCTTGTGATGAGGGAAAGAACGCAAAAGGTAAGGAGGAAGGCAGGTACGGAAGCAGGCAGACAGGCAGGAACAGGCAGACAGGCAGGAACGAAGAAATAAAGAAAGGAATGAGGCAGAACGGAAAAAAAGAAGAAAGAAAGAAAGAAAGAAAGAAAGAAATAAAGAAAGAAAGAAAGAAAGAAAGAAAGAAAGGAGAAAACTTGAAAGAGTTTGAATCCTCCGGATGAAATTTTCACCCACAAAACGAAAGGAAAAAGAGAAGAGGAAAAAAAAAGAAAGAAAGAAAGAAAGAAAGAAAGAAAGAAAAAAGAAAAAACGAACATCACGCACCTGATTTGACAGAAGATTGTAGTGATTCTGGGGCCTGCAAGAAGATAAGCGGATAGAGGGGGGGAAAAAGTGAAGAGCAAAGGAAAGCAACAACAAGAGAGCACCTCTTTTCTTAAAATGACAGACAGATTCCGTGTAGGGAGACGCACGAAGCAACGACAAAAGACATGCAGTTGAAGGAGCTGGAACAGTCAGGGAAAGACAAAATAGCAAAAAAGAACGCATGTGTTGCCATTTTCTAGATTTCTGCTGAGAAACGTTGACATGACAACATTCTTTTTCGTCTTCCTGTGCGAACAAGCGCACTCGCGATGCTTCTCCTTGCAGGTTGTTTTCACTTTTTCCGTTTTCCTTCCCCTTCTTTCCCACCTGAAATGAGTAAAGTATGGCATCAGGTCCTTCGCCTTCTCTGTCGACAACGCAACCAACTGTTTCTCCACTCTGCACACAGATTCAACAGACACAAGAGCGATCGGCATTGCGTACAGGGTAAGGTGAAAAAAAAGGCCGACAAGAAACATATTCTCACAGTCAGGGAACGACAGAAAATTAAAGGATCAAGGAGAGCAAAGTGACATCGAGTAAAGACAAAGCAAAAGGAATCAGAATAAGTTCTCCAGCTCGAGTCTTCTCTGCCACCCTTGTGCGGAAGCCTAGAACCGTCACATTCCATTTCGACATCTATTCAAAAGAAAGAAAGCTTAGTCGACCAACGAGGGAGGGCCAAATTCAGGCGTGGATGAAAATATTGGGGGGTGAAAAAGAGAGAAAAAGAGGAAAAAGGGGAAAAAAAGAAGGAGAGCGAGGGAAAGAAAAAAACCATTCAAGGAGAAAACTCACCCCTGAATGCGCGTCTCCTCCTCCGGATCATGATATTTACATGTCAGCAAGTTGTACCTGCAGGAAGACAATCAACCCGCAATTTGAGTTGATCAGTCGGACACAGAGCATTTCTTTTGTCTTTCCAGAATCGAGATCGACGAGGATGGAATGGATCAGACAGCGGCAGCTCAAACAAAACGCGTGTTGCATTCATCCACAAAGTGAACTTGGAGTGCTAAGAAGAGCCAGCGATCTTTTTTACAATGGACCCAAAACCCCGAGAACGAGCAGGAACGGAACGATTGCAAAGAGCCCAGAGACAAACAAAAAACAGATAGGGGGATTTCGAATCATCTGAAGAAAACCAATTTTTTCGTGAAAGAGGACGAGGCGCTCACTCACTTTCGCTGTTTTTGAAAAGCAGCCGTGGCTTCCAATCTCAATGCGTTGTTTTCCTCCTGCAGAAATTATGTGGAGACAAGAAACTCAAAGCCGGCACAGAAATCTGATAGTGCTTTTGAATTCTGCTGTTCGTCTTTAGCTTCCTCCTCCGCTCTTTGTGAAGTCTTTGCTTTTCTGGACAAGTAAACGGTGTCCCTATAAACTCAAGTGAATTTTGCCCCAGATAATACGAACGTGCACGTGTACGCCCGGAGTGCTCGTGTTACCCGTGTAATCTTTGACGACCCAGCTTTCAAGTTGGCCACTGATCGTGCAACAGTGATTTGAGAAAAACTAGATGGAGGCCGTGAAACGAAAAGGCAACAGGCCCAGCTCAAGAGGCTCGGAGAGGTAGGCGTTTTCATCCTTCTCCTGTGGGTGTACAAAAGCTTTCTAGATGAGACGCCACTCGACATATTCTTTTGCTGCGTGTGAGCCACTTGTTGTCCTTTTGGACTTCTTTGTCAAACTTCTTTCTTCACCTCTCCCTGGACTGACCGCAGTCTTTTTGTCGTGTTCATCCAGGTACCTGGGGAAGATTATGAAAGAATGAATGAAGTGAATGTGTCAGGTTCAATACAAGAGTGTGAATGGGTGAGTGAGGAAATGTGTGACCGTCAGGGATCTTTCGGCAGACCTCGACACCAACGGCATAGACACCCCTTGTGCAATAGAGAATTCAGGAACACAGAGAAGATCAAAGAAAGTCAATTCACGACGAGTCAAGACTTCACCTGAAGGAGGAAGGGAAGGAAAGTCGCATTGGAGGAAGTCTCCACTTCAATCAAAACTGTGCAACAGCAGAAACTCAAAAGCGAAGAAAAAGAAGACGGCGAGAACAAAAACAAGGAAGGTGGGCGGAAATAAGTAAGTCAAGGCTCGGCATCTCGAAGGCAAATTTCCAGTCCAATGAACGCTTTTGCAAAATCCCAGCTGCTTCCAACCTCACGCTTTCAATGTGCAAACAGATAGATAGATCAGATAGATAAATAAATAGACAAACAAACAAACAAGCAATCAGAGAAAGACTATGCAACGGACGGACGGACGGACAGATTGGAGACGATGTCCCACTCCCTCAAACAGGTGTGGGGGACCAGTCGCGTTCCCCTTTTCGGAGGAAGCGAGCGTGCACTGCACCCAAGGGGGGGGGGGGGAGAGCATAGATGTATACACAAAGTGAGGGCACAAACAGACAAAGAGACAGACTGCATCGTTCTGCCTTCCGATTTTCTTTTCGTTCCTTTCTTTCTGACTCAGAGGCAGAGAGACAGAGACAGAGACAGAGACAGAGACAGAGACAGAGACACAGACAGAGACACAGACAGACAGACAGACAGACAGACAGACGGACGGACAGACAGACAGACAGACAGACAGACAGACAGACAGACGAAGAAGAGGTCTTCTTTGTTGTCTCTTTTCTTCTTGTATCGGATGTCAAGGAATTTTTGTCAACATGGTCTCTCTTTTCGCATTTTGCGTCCATCTTCACAGAACAACGTGCATTCTCTCAGTGCTTCTTTCATCAATCCACAATTCTTTGAAACGACCCAAACAGGTGATGGGAGAATCCTCCCCCCCCTTCCCCCTCTCTCTCCCCCAACAGACCGACCGACCGAAAGGACTTGGCCCCAGCAGATGAGACCATCCCGGTGCCCGTTGGGTCCTTCGACTCCTCCCCCGGCATCGTGTGGAATTCGTTGGGCAGATTTGTGACGATATTCCAACTGTGCTGAGGGGGGGGTTGGCCTCCCACCGCCTTGGGTCTGAATTTGAGCGTGTGGACTTTGTTAGGAGGAAGGTCGCCCTCGTTGTTGATGATGTTGAACCTGAGGGAGGGATAAATGGGGGATCAACCTACTATGCATCGATGGAACAATCAATCGATCGAATGGATCATCAGGAAGACAGGCATACACGAGAAGAGAAGAGAAGAGAAGAGAAATGGGCACATGCAGGAAGGGAACACTAGGAGGGAGGGAGGGATATGTGGGCAGAGAGAAAAAATGTCATCATGGCGGAAATTGGAACTCACTAGAGACTCAATCACTTCCTGTTCGTCTTGATGATTTTGAACCGTTTCTCAGGGCACGCATGCTACAATACGAATGAGTGAATGAATGAATGAATGAATGAATGAATGATTTCGATTTGTCTCATCTGTCAAGGCATGCTCTGCATGTGTTTTTTTGCAGTGGCTGTGATGCTGCGAGCGAACGAAAAATAAGATTTTGAAAGGGCAGGAAACCTCATTCTGAAGGCCTGCCGCAGCTGTTTGCCTCCCAAAGCAAAAACAAACAGGTTTCTGTTTCTGTTCTACTTTCATCGCCAGACAAGAAGAGAAAGCGCTGACATACTTTAATGAGATTACAGACAGACAGACAGACAGACAGACAGACAGACGGAAAGAAAGAAAGAAAGAAAGAAAGAAAAAAAAGAAAGAAGGAAAGAAAGAAAGAAAGAAAGAGAGGGAAGGAAGGAAGGAAGGAAGGAAGGAAGGAAGAAGAAAGAAAGAAAGAAAGAAAGAAAGAAAGAAAGAAAGAAAGAGAGAAAGAAAGAAAGAAAGAAAGAAAGAAAGAAAGAAAGAAAGAAATAAAAGAAAGAAATAAAAGAAAGAAAGAAAGAAAGAAAGAAAGAAAAGAAAGAAAGAAAAGAAAGAAAGAAAGAAAGAAAGAAAGATGGAGTCTGTGTATTAAAGAAGAGGGAAAAGCAAGGCGGGGATTCTAATGGACCGACGGACGGTTGAGATCTCAGCAGCTGCACATCCTTGGCTCGGTTTCTCTGGTCATGCGCCCGGTCCTCTTCCCATTTTTCGAGAGCCGCTCTCTCGTTGGGGTCTCTGAACTGCCCCGTGATCGGATCATAGCTCCTGTCCTCCATCGCCATGAACGCTGTGTGTAGACGAAGAGAGAGAGAGAGAGAAGGGGGGGGGGATATGAACAGAAGGACTTTGAATCAAACAGGAGGGAAAGAAAAGATTGATCACTCCCCTGTCATCAAGTGGGTGGGAAGATAATTGAAATTGTTGTTACTTTCAGTTCGCACGCACTTCGGGGGGGTCCTTCATGGCGGCCGCCAGAGGATCCGTGAAAACATCCAGCCAGAGTGACACGCGCAGGTAAAATCGCCTGTTCTGATTAATTCTCTGTCCTGTGTTTCTGAATTCGGCAACACCTCCTGTCATAGCGCGGGAGTTTCTGACAATCTCAAACATTTCATGGCCGAGTAGTATTGCCGGTCTCTCTTGCGGACATGTATTGATATATGACAGGTCGGTTCTGCATCAATACGTGATCCGAATGTAGATTTTATTCTTTTCTTTTCTTTACAGACCTGCCGTGAAACGGGGAGGTTGGGGTTGAAAGAGACCGGGGTGCGGGGACCTGCAGACACCCACAGAGAGAGGACTTTGGTTCAAGCCTAGATTCCAAATCCACATACGAGGAGACTTCTGTCCTCCCCCTTTCCCCCCCTCACTTGACACCTTTATAGTGTTCTCTGTATCGTCTTTCTGAAAATTCATCCTTCTCGCTCGTTTCGCATTCCCCCCCGGAAGGCATGTACATGGACGGATCAGTCCGTCTCCTGCCCCCTTATCCCCCGCAGTGGTTAATGCCACCCCGAATCTTCTCTCTGTGCCTCTTCCTCCCTGTCTTCCTCGAGCGCGATCATGCCCTTGCATGCTTGTAAGGGTGCCTTCAGTAGAAAAATAGAAGCAGTCCAGACAAATCCCATACTCGATCCCTTGACCAACCGACCTCTTTTCAGCATCGTAGGAATGCAAAAAGTCTGCCCATGTGTCAGGCGCGTAGTGGACAGACTCGCACACATTGCCCGTACGTACGTAGGTGAGACCCGCCGCATCCCTGACTTCGTGTGGAGTCATTGAGGTGGTCTGCTGCTCCGGTTGCGTCTGTTTTAGGGGGGGGGGGGCCAGGGCTTCGGGGGCCGGGCCGGGACTCGTAGATGAAGGGGCAGCAGCCTCTTTTTCTGCCTCCATGCCTGTGACTGCAGGTACACAAACCAGAAACCCTCAAAGAGTGACTGACGAGGATCTCAGTCAGCTAGAAGGTGGGCCGATCAGTGTGGGGGCAGTCAGAGTAGCGGGGTCTTCGTCACTCTGAGACTGATTCTCATCAATCTGTGGGTCATCCGCGAGTCGTTCCAAACAAGCACGGAAAGGACAACGAGGCTCGTCTGCCACAAGCGCGGATCGAGAGTTGCAGAGAAGCACCCATACGTACATGCATACCGGCCGGATACAGGACCGGAGAGACACGTGTACCATAATTAAATTAAGAGAAATACGTACATGCACATTGCACGCGTGTACATGCATGCATGCAATATATATGCATGCATGCAAGCATGCAATTAACTAAAAAAAAAAATGGCCCGCGGTCGGGCCGGCCGGGCCGGCCTATACAGGAAATTCAGCTACTCTTCAGGGTCTCTCCGGTCCTGCACGGTTGCTGCTTGCACGACGTACCGTATATTTCATCACACTTTGCCCACTTTGAATTTTCTATACAAAAACTAGCCTTGGGGGGGTACTTCTGGCTGACCATTCATAGGCTGTGCGGCCCGGGCGTTCATGGCAGAGCACGCATACTAGGCGGCACACTGCAGCTTCTTTGCACATAGCGTCAAATCGGCTCTGCCACTGTGGCTGGGGAATAGAGACTAGGTCCAATTTGCATAGTCGGTGGGGGTGGTTGCTATCCAGTACATCGACCAAGTGATCAACCTCCAGGTTCGATCTCCAGTATCCACTTTTGAACTTTTTCAGGCCCTTTCGTTGCGTCCGTTCCTCCCAAAAAAAAGCCCAAACACGTCCACACTGCTCGCAAAAGGGCAAGAGGGAAGCAGCAGGCTTTTTCCCCATGATGATGTGCCCCCGCA
>JAHBMJ010001639.1:0-27994 GCA_018398765.1 Chromera velia
CCCCCCCCCCCCCCCCCCCCCCCCCCAGCCAGTCCCCTGCCCCTCCCCATCCCCAAACTATACCCCCCTACTACTTCCCCCCCTATGGCCCATCTCCACTCCCCCCGGGTGCCTCACCCTCCCCGGGAGGTCCTTGGGGTCTTCCCCACGACCCCCCTTTCCCCCACATGCATCTTCCTACAGTGTGGGGGAAGCACCCTCATCAGCATCCACAGCAGGGGAGCCCCTGGGGTCCTCCTCCTGCTGGGGATTCGGGGGCCGCGTCTCTTCGACAGCAGTGGGGGGCGCCTGTTGGTGCCTCTGGATCTTCCTCCTCGCCGGTCCTCCCTCATCAGCAGCCTGCTCCTCCTCCTCATGGCATTGCCCTGATCGAGAAATCAGGAGATTCCTCCTCCTCCACAAACAAAGGCACAGCAGCAGCAGCAGCAGCAGGGGAGGATCACAAGAAGCAGCAGCAAACCAGCAAAGAAGGGGCAAAGCTGCCCGAAGGAGGAGAGACCAGGCAGGGGCAGCCTCGTCTCTCTCTTCCTGTTCCTGTTCTTGCCCCCTTCGGCTCCTCCCCCCCTCAGCAGCAGCAGACCGCACGGGGGGGACAGGGGGGAGAACTGACAATGGCCCCGAGGGGGGAGGAACGCCCGCCAAGAGATGCTGCTCATGTTCCCCAGCCCTCTTCCTCCTCCGGTGCACCTCCTCCTCAGCCATCGTCTTCCTCCTCTTCCTCTGCTCAGATTCCTCCTCAAAACCCTGGAGGAGCGCCTAACGGGGCATCCCCACTTCCTTCTCACCCCCTCAAGGAGGGAGGGGCCTCCATGCCCCCCCCCTGGGCAGGGGGTCCTCCTCCTGGTGCGTATGATTACGGCTTCCCTCCTCCGTTCGCATACGCCCCTGGGGGGATGCCATATGGGTATTACCCTTGGCCGAAGCGGTTGGTGAAACGCAAAAGCCCATCACCTCCCCCTGGGGACGAGACGGGAGGAACAGCCGACGGAGACAGGGATAAAGGAACCCAAAGGAAAAGGGAAAGGCCAACAGCAGCAGACCCAAATCAGCAGCAGCAGGTGCCTTCTGCGGCTGCTGCCAACGCGGGAGGTACACCGATACCCTCTGCCGCTCCCGGAGGCATGCCGTGGCCCCGCCCAATGAGTCCCACAAATATTCTCAATTCCTGGGGTTTTGCCTTCGGACCACCCCCAGGATATGGGGGGGCAAAGGCGCCTCCTCATCCTGTTCCATTGCCAGACGCCCCAGGAGCACCTGCCGACCCATTCCAGAGACAAGGCATTGACAGCAGGGGAAAGCAGGAAACAAAAAATTCAGCAAAGCAGGAGGCTTCAGACCAACCTCCTCCTGTGCAGCCTGGAGGAGGCTTTCCTGTACCGTCCGGTGGTTTCATGGGGCAAACGGGGGTAAAGGCTCCTCCTTCTGGGGGGGAGATGGGGACGGGCACACTACAGGTGCCTTCGCAGCCTTCCGCACTCGCTTTGCCCATGCCGCCAATGTCTGCGGCCCCGAATGGGAATGCGGGTGGGGGAGCTGTGGGGGGGCATGGGGGCACGACTTCAATGCCTGACACTGCTGCGTCAACTCCTTTAGGCCTCACCCCTGCCGTCTCCCCCTCCGGAGGGAAGAGACTGCCTGCTGCAGATCGAGGAGAGGGGCCTAAGGGGGAGCTGCGGAATCTGGAGAAGGAGGTGAGTGCCTCGATTACACAACTCACACCCGCTCCCCCCGAGCAGCCCTTCACCGCTCTGGCCGCTGAAGCTGCCGCTATGGCTGCGACCTCCAAATCTTCCCCCTTCATGGACGCTGCCGGGGAGGCAACTCTCTGCACTCTGTTGGGGATCACCCCCGACACCGCAGCAGCAGCAGCAGCAGAAAAGACAGGAGGGATGAAAGAAACAGGGGGGGGGATGGGGATGCAGACTAGGAGTAGCAACAACAACAACAACAACAACAGTTCGAAGCTCCAAGCAGATCCCAGTGGTCCCCCCGGCTCCTTCAATCCCCAAGCGGTCGCCAAGACGGGGGGGGGAAATCCTCCACCGATGATGCACCCCTCTGGGTTTTCTCCTACTTGTCCGCCGTTCCCTCATAACCATCTGCTGTGTGTGTCTCAACCGGGGTCTTCTTCTTCAGCCTCGTCTCTCCAGCCCCAGCAAGAAGAAGCAAAAACAGACAACAAGACACAGCAGCAGCTGATGCCCCCACCATCCTCTGTGCAACAACCGCACCCCCAGAGAGGTGCCTCCCCCCCCCCTCTCCCCCCTCCCTTCGACTGGGCCTCTCTTTTCGCAAGCGGCCCCCCCGGACACCCGTTGCCCTATGGAGCCCCCCCCGGGTTCCCCCCCTATTTTGTCGGGGGGTACTTCCCCCCAGACCCAACGGCAAAAGCCCCCCTCAACCCCCCAACTGCCAAAGCATCCCAGCAGTCTCCTCCTCCAGCTTCCCACGATCAAAAGCAGCAACAGCAGAAAGCTGCCACTACGTCTTCTTCCTCCCCCCAACCACAGGCACAGACGAAGAAGGGCACGAACGTCTCACCCAATCCCCAACAGTACCCTCAACCTCGCAACAACTCCACGGCTTCCCCCCATCCGAACGGTCCGGCTCCTTCGGCCTCCCCACCGCCCGGGGGAGATCCCGTCGCTGCAGCCCTGAAGAAATCCGTTGCTGAGAACGGTACTGCTGCATCACTTGCAACCTCTCTATTCCCTCCGTTCCTTCACCCCCCTGCTTATCCTCCCGGAACGACGATTGTCCCCGGACCCGCGTCACCATCCACACTCCCCCCACAGAAAATGCATGGGGCTGGGACGGGACCGAAAGGCACCGCCCCCGACGCTAATGCACGTCCTAACGGCCCCTTCCCCTCTCCTTTGGGTGGACATTCGAGTGACGCTGCAGCCCTCCAAGCGACAAACGGAGGCCCCACCGCCGCCCATCTCGGCTTCCCTTTTGCCCCCAACGGCTTTGCTGCTGCCGCTTCTGTTCCCTCAACCGCTGCCTCTGGGGGAACCCAACAGAGAGCCCCGAGGGGTGACCTCAATCCTCACACTCAAAATCATGGCCACGCACAGCAGGGGTCTCAGGCCCACACTGCCCCGATGGGGGGGATGCCTGTGCCTTTCCCTTCTTCCTATGCAGCCCAGTCGCGCAAAGGATATCCCCCCGAGAATTCCGTGATTGCAGGGGGGGGAGGCAGAAAAGTGCTCAAAATGCCACTGGCTGCTTCCGCTTCCAGCAGTGCAGCGAATGGGAAAACGACTTCGAGAAGGGTTGCGGGGGGGAATGGGAAAGGACTCGCTGCCCAATCACTCGCACAGAATCCAACCCCAACCGGAGGTGAGAGAACTGGTCCTGCCGCATCCTCTTCCTCTTCCTCCACTGCTGCTGCTCCCACTGCTGCAGCTTCATCTTCAACTCACCGTCTGCCGATGGGTGCACCCTGGTGGGGTCTCCCCCCCCCCACAGGGCTGCCTCCTCATCATCATGGGGCAGGCTCGTTTGCAGGGCACATGCATGGGGGGTTTATGGGAAATACAGCAGCGATGTCTGCTGCTCCCATGGCTGGCGTTGGGAGTGTCCCCCCGAGCAGACTGGGGGGGAGTGTCACAGCCTTGGCAGCAGGGGGGGGGACGGGCGGTGGCACGTTGGTGCCTTCGTCTGTTCCTTTACCGGGTGGTCAGTGGAGTGCTTGGGGGGGGGCGGGGGTTCCTCCTGGTTTGTCTGCCTCTTCCTCTTCTTCTTCTTCTTCTGCTGCTGCTGCTGCTGGGAATGAGGGAGGGGGGGCGGCGGTGGTTGATGCAGCTTCTTCTGGTCGGGGTCGCGGAAGGGGCAGAGGGAGGGGAGGGCGAGGGAGGGGTAGGGGAAGGGGAAGAGGGGGCTCGGCTAGCTGAGCGTTCTTTCTCTATCTGTGTGTGTGCGGGAACGCAGACAGAAGAAGGGTTGACCGACCATTTTGGATGAGGGCGGGCACTTTCTTTGCGTGGTTTCTCTCTTTTTGTGTCGGCGTTCTCTCTCTGTACCCGATGCACGTGTGAGGGAGTTTGTTTAAATGAATGGGGGTTTCTTTCGGGGGGGCGGTGTGCTCCCTGTGTGTCAAAATTTTTTTTCTTCTTTCTCCTCGCTCTTTCTTGCGTCTTATCTTTTTTTCTACTGTTTGAAAACGACGCACCGTTCTTCAATCGAAGACCTTGCGCATGCAGCTTTGGTGATCGATCATGAGAGAGAGAGACCCTTCTCTTCTGGTAACAGTGGGGTCGTCTGTCTGCATTCATTCAGTCATCCTGAGGATAGGATGATGAGGGAGTGACTCGAAAAACACTCTTTGTTGTAGAAAAAGTGAAAGAAAGTGCCAAATGGTCTTCCATCGTCTTCTTGGATCGTGCTGTGATTTGTGTCTGTCTGTCTGTCTGTCTGTCTGTCTGTGTCTGTATTTATTAATCACCACTTCACGATTTGTCTCTCACTGTCCGCCATCCACCCGGCCGTCTTTCTTTCCTTCCTTCCGCTTTCTTTCTTGGATTGACTGGATGGAATTCAATCTTTCTCTCTCAACGCCGCCCGAATCCTGTCAGGTCGGTGTGTCCATTGCACAAAAAGAAACGCCCAGGAAGGCAGAAGAAGAAGCATTTTTGTGTTTTTGTCTTCTTCTTTCTGTGTTTCCGGAAACTGTCGCCCCCTCTAATTCTCCCAGCCCCTCCTTTTCTTTTTTCTCTGTCGGGAATGGGAGGAGCACTGGCGCGCATCCTTGCCGAATGAGAAAAAAACACAAAGCCAAAGCGAACGGAAGGGGCAGGTGAAGAATGATGTCTAAAAGAAAGGAATCACAGCCGGAACTGGCAAAGAAAACTTGCTCTCTGTCCTTTTTCGGCGAACTGTCTCTCTCTCTCTCTCTCTCTCTCTCTCTCTCTCTCGCTCGCTCGCTTGCTCGATCGATCGATCGTTCCACTGTGGCAGAAAGGATGACGGATGCATGGATGGATTGATCGAGGGAGCGAGGAAGCGAGGCAAACAATACAGAGAGAGAGGGCTTGAGGACGGGCAAAAGAGAACTCCCTCTTTCGAACAGCGTCTTCTGTTATGAGGGAGTTAGTAGAGACAAAACGAGAAGAAAAAGAAAACATGACAGACTGGACGGACGGACGGACGGACGGACGGCCGCGTCTGTTGAACTGATCGGGGATGCGATGAGGGAAGAAAATGAATGTCAGATGAAGGATCTTTATTTGTTGTGGTAGGGGGTCGGCAATTTGGTACTCTTCTTTTCTGTCTTTCTTTCCCCTTTCAGGTGACTTTACTTTGTGAAATTGTTGGCTGTGTTCTTAAAATGAACGGCATTTGTATGTTTTATTTATCGCCGTTGCAATCCTTTTTGTTCATGTCGATTTCTGTATTTTTGTTTTGCCACGCGCTTTCTCTCTGAAACAAAAACAGAGAGATGGAGAGAGAGAGAGAGAGAGAGAGACGCCGTGATCGAAAAGCGCGTGTCGGATTTTCCTTCCTTCTTTTTTTTCCACCCATCTTCTCTCTGTGTGTGTGTCCTTGTCTTTATCACTTCGAGAAAGGAAAGCAAGAAAGAGACGTAAGCTGTTTGCTGGAAAGGAGATCAGAAGCAGTGGAAGGAAACCAGAATCGACAGACAACGGGTGAAGGAAGAGAGGCGATCGACTGTCGTCGGTCTCTCTCTTTGGCTGGTTGAGTGAGTGGGCAGGCACGCGCCTCTCCTCCCCGGCGGGTTAGAAAGAAGAGAAGAGAAGAGAAGAGAAGAGAAGACACCCGGTACGATCGTGGCCCCATTCCTCCCTCCCTCCCTCCCTCCCTCCTGTCTCCCTCCGTCCTTCCTTGATTGACCCCATGCATCGATGCATCGATGGATGTGATGCGTTGCATGGGGGGGGGGTCTCCTGCTGAGGGACGGAGAGAAGACATGAAGAAGAGGACCGACCGTTCAAAAGGATGAAAGAAATAAGAGCAGGAAGAACTTCTACGGCATGCAGAACATTTATTTAGACCGACTTTAACTCCCGGACAATCTACACACACACACACAGAGAGAGAGAGAGAGAGAGAGAGAGAAAGCGAGAGAGATGGGATCGTCCCTTCTCTTCTCTTTCCCTTTTCACGAAGAAACAGAACATCAACCGGGCAGGCAAGCAGGCACCGATATGAGTCCATTGCTTCTGCAGGATGACAGCAACACAACAAGAAGAGGGAAGTTGGGGGGGAGCGGTTTTTTCCTGAATGGGAGGGAATTTATCTGGCCAGACAGACAGACAGACAGACAGACAGACACACGGCTCTCTGAATGGCCCGATCTGATCTGTCTACCTCTCTGCATGGTTATCTTTTTGTTGTGCGTGGAGGGGGGGCAAGATGATCCTCCTCTCCTCTCGTCTCTCTCTCTCTCTCTCTTGCACGGCCTGAAAGGTCGACTGAAGGAAGGAAGCGAGGAAGGAGGGAAGGGGGGAAAGAACGAAGGAGGGAAAAGAAGGCAGACGGGAGTGAGGAGCCCGACCCGTCCATGATTTGTTGGAGGGATGAGGTCGAGAACAACAGAAGAAGAGTGAGAGGAAGAGACGGTTTCTCTCAGTTTCTCTCAGTACCACCCGGTTGAGCGTCTGTCTGTGTGTCTGTCTGTGTGTGTCTTTTGGAGAGAGAGAGCACATCTGACCAACTTGGGTAGAAGAAAGGATGGGTGAAGAAAGAGGGGTGGCATGCGTGCATGCATGTATGTATGGGGTCGGGTTTTTCTTCTCTTCTCTTCTCTTCTCTTCTCTTGCACAGATGGAAAGGAGGGAAGGGACGGCTTTGATGACCGGCTGCGTCATGGCGCGAGAAGGAGGGAGCGCCTTGCAAGCAACTGGCTGATCATACTGATTCATACTGACAGAGACAGACAAAGGCAGGCACCCGCAGGAGTTTGGGAGAGCCGCTATTTGATGGAGACCTGCAAAGGAAGTGAAAAGGCCCAACTCGGAAGGTGAGTGCGTCCGTCAGTGAGTGAGTGAGTTCAGTCACATGGGAAAGACTAGGGAAACAAGTAGAGGTTCATCGGAACGGGGGAGGGCACAATGGAGGGCCGGTGGGGAGCGCCGCTAGCGTAGGCTTTGCGTGCGACTCTCTGCTTACCTCTCGTGATTGATTGGCTCGGCAGGGTCTGTCTGCAAGGAGGGAGGGTCTGCCACCCCCCGAACTGCTTCCATTCCCTCCGTTCCACAAACGAAATGGCAGACATGCGGCGTCTGCTGACAGCAGTCAAACAGGAAGGTGGCAAATGGGTTGGCGTACAGAGACAAGAGAGGGCGTCGGGTGGGTGTGGGGGGGGAATTTGAGGTTTGGGTTCTTTTTTCAATCCGTTTGTATGAATGATGGACTCATGTGCATGTCTGTCGTGAGCAGAAAAGAGATGAAAAAAGAAAGCTAATGCAGGAGTGAATGAAGACGAAAGCGATGTGTGACCGGCAAGAACTTCCATGCATGTTAATTGCGTGTGTATGTGTCGGTCCATCTGCATGCATCGGCATTGGAAGGAATGGAGTTGTGTGAGACCGTCTTTGTGTTTGTGGTTGTTCGCTCCTCTTCTCCGAAATCTGCAAACATGCACCCCTGTCTTTCTTCAATCTCCCCTCGATCTCTTTTAACATCACCGGCATTTAATTCTTCCGTTCGACCGTCGCTGCATGCATGTGTGTCTCCGTACATCGGACCGTGAGTGTGGCTGCATTCAAGTCGATCTCCTTTCTCTCTCAATGTTTCTCTTTCTTCCCGTCTGCGCTCTTCATGCCTCTTCTTGCCCTTGCATCTCGTCATACCGATATAAGCCGGTATCTTCCAATTGTGTCCATGCATGTAATTATAGCATGCTGATGCATGTTTATGCCGGTATGTGCAGCGTTGTTCTTCAGTAAGAACTAGAGTAAGAATCTGTAAGATTGTGATGAACAGAGAATTTTTAGGACTGTTACTGCACAATGCGAATACATGACCTCTTAAGTTAGAGTTGAGTCTTAAAAGCGTTTTCAAACATATATTTCATATTAGCTGGATTTTGCACTATGTAGCTTGCAGGCTAGCTTCTATAGGCTACCTTGTGGGTCTACTGGGACGTCAATGCTAGAGGTCAATATCAAGTAATTGTAAAATATATATTCAAACCTAGATTCTACTTAATTCTATACTACTACTATAGAGTTGTTAAATATCGCTCAGGATAAATACTGATAACTGTTATTTGGGGGTCAAATACCGAATTTAGGTATAACTTGAAGGTATTTATCCAGGTATTTATAATAAACTATAATCAACTCTCGGGGAATTCAGGGCCAACCTAGGGGCCAACGAGTTAAACTGCCAGCAACGACCTGAAAGTGGGTGTGCTTTACGGAATTTGTTGTTCTAAAAAGTTCATGAAGGGCCTTGAAGGCTTATAAAAAACCAAAAAAACGGAGAGTTATCACCATGATTGGTGTATCACGGGCCTCACGGCTAGCCTCACGGCCATTGAAAAGAGTGTCAGAGCCACATACCGCCTAGTTAAACTTAATGGAGGCGACCTCTATATAAGATAAAATGATGACAGTGCTCCAAGGCACCACTAAATCACTTAATCACTTAAAGAATTCTATATAACTCAATATTTATTGATTACTAGATTGATTTATTGATTACTTTACCTAGATCTTTGCAATCCTAGTTACACTGTTACAACCATTGACCGTTTAAAAATAAGTAAGTCTAGGTTCGAAACTTCGAGTTTCAAGATGAATATTACATGTATAGGGCCTTTTTAAACATGGAGCTTAGTTGCTACATGATGAAGCCCTAGTGAAAGGCAAATCGGCGTAGAGAGGCACTAAGCCAGACCAACGCGAGAGCGACAAAACACAAAGGCACCAACGTACAGCGGCACCGTGCACCGCGCAGTACGAGCGAAGAAGTGAGCGAATTAAATGCATGGAAAGCGATACACATCTGATTGAATTAAGCCCGGCCGTACAAAAAGCATGCAGAGAAATGAAACCACAGTTGATTGAAGTAGATCATTGATAGAAAAGTGTGGAAGTACTTAGACTCATATAGGACAGACTTACCCACGTAGGAAAAACCTATAAGCCCTAAAGTCTCGTCACTACATACCTTGCTACATACAAGCTAGCATACAAGCGTGAATCACTGTGTGATCGACTCATATAATTACAAACAGTCGTATATAGATGACAGTGTTCACTTGCAGTGACATTGCAGGCTGCAAAAGACACAGGGAGCTTCAGGTCAAGTTCAGGAAGCATGCGTTTGCGGATTGATTCATGATTCAGCTGCCAGTGATTGCTTCACAAAGTTTGCTTTCCTTCTCTGCGTCAAGCGATCGACAGGGAGGGTAGCTGAAACGACAAATGAGGATTCAATTCAACGGACAAATTTGAATGCATGGATGGATGGAGGATGCTATCGTTACAATGGATGTTCACGCGAATTGAAAAGCTGTCAAAATTGTCAGCACAGGAATATATGTCTGTTTCTGCGCATGCATGTGTGTGAATGAGACAGGCGTATGACCGTCATGCAGGAGAGTAAGTCAGAAGACCCTGCAGACACACACACCAAGTCTGACCAAGATCGCAAGTTGCGCATGCTATTTTACCAGTAAGCAAGAATAGACAACCAGTCAGCCATTCTATGGGACCCGCCTTTCGAACGCTTTATGTACAGAGGAAGTTGCTCAATTAACGAACCATAAGGAACAGACGAGCGAGAAAAATGTGAAGAACACGCTGAGCCAAGGCTCGCTCGGCTCGTACCTCTTCCCTCCTCAGCCAGCCAGCCAATCAGAATCAGGCACAGAAAGGAAGGGAGAAAGAACCGGGTCCCATCACCATGTCGAGGCTTGATTGACGCGCGCATCCCTCATGATGACTAAAGGATGTATGCCGCACAGAGATAGCAGGCACCCATACAATACAGAGAGATAAGAAGAATCGATACAGGTGGATCAGAGAAAGGAAAGGGAGGGAAACACCGCAACATCGGAAGGAAAGGATTCGCTGAGTGATTCAAGGAGGTAGGCAGGCAAACAGGTAGTCCGAGAAGACCAAAGTCCGTCCCGCCTGCATGCTACGCTTATCTCCTGAGCACAAAGGCAACCAACCCAACCATTCGGCCCGTCCCCATCGAAGGATGTTTTTCGTTTTCCTAATTCCTGTCAGAAGTTTTTTGATTGAACCAATTCTAGTCTCGTCAGAAAAAGCCAGGCCGGTAATTGCATGCTTCTAATCGAATTCAGTACACAAACACTCTTGTCATCAACGAGCGCGGCTTCCACACGCATAGTCAAAAAAACAGCAGGCAGCGGGACAGACATAGGAGCAAATGACGCACGCACGCGCATCTACACATGCACCCATAAGACTCGTCACGCATGAGGAGGAGAACAGACAAGAAAAGAGGAGGGAAATCCCTTCCCTTCCTTTCACTCAACAAACATGCACCCACGCAAGCAGGCAGGCACATACATGCATCTACAGAAAGACGAACGAACGAACGAACGAACCGTCACCGACTGCCATGGATGCAAAACAACAATGGATCGATGGGTCGACTCGGTCGTCCTGACGTCCTTTTGACCTCCCTCCCTTTTCTCTTTCTTATTTTGGATCTCTCCTGTTAATTGTGCTCATGTGTCCCCTTCCACACAACAAGACAGACAGACAGACAGACAGACAGACAGACAGAGGAGTGACTCTCTTCGTCTCCAAACTCCTCCCTGCTCCTCCCTTCTTCAGTGGATCGCTGTGTGATCTTTTGGGGGGGGGCTCTTTTTCTTCCCTTAATTCCGCCCTCCTTTTCGTCTCCTTCTTTCCTCTTCTCTGTGCACTCTCTCTCTGCCTCTCTCTGTCTCTCTGTGAATCAATCAAATAATCAAGCTGCCTTCCCTTTTTGCTGAGCCGAGTGATGCCTCTCTCTGAAGAAGGTAAACTCTCCGGAGGATCCTCGTCCTCCTCCCCCTTCGATTTGATGGCTCATCTGGTTGCCATGCTGAGGATGAGGAGGCTTTCCATTTCTTTGAGACATCATCATCGCATTAGGGGGGGTACGAGATCGCAATGACGTTTCCAGAGATGATGAAAAGGAGAACGAATCCTTCTTTGCTTTCAAGTTCGAGAAAGAAGAAGAAGAAACGCGACTTGAGGGAGCAGTAGCGTGAAGACTTGGGAACGAGTTACGGGGGGAGGGCACAGCAGTAGTCTCTCCATCTCCGTCTCCCTCTCCCCCCCTCCCTAGTCCCTCGGCTTCCTCTGAGGCAGTTGAGGAGGAAGAGCTCACACTCTCGCCCGCACCTTCCCTCTCCCTTCCATACAAACTCCCCTCCTCACTCGTCGCGTAGCCTTGTTGATCTTCCGAAACGGACGAGGACATCTCTCCCTGACCCCCTCTCTTCTCGGCCCGCACGATCAAAAACGCGATCGTTGAGTCAGCAACAATGTGGACGAGCAGGGGTGCAACCAACGCCCCTGTAGTCCAAACAAAGAGCCCCAACACGACCGCCCACACGAAAACCATCAAGACGCCCATCTTCCCATTCGGGAAACCGCCCTGGTAATGGAAGGCAGCGAAGACCAGTGCCTGAATTGCCAGGGCAGCGACTCGGTAGGTCTGCAGGGAGAGCCCGGGGACCGTCGCTCCCTCTGCCTCGGTCAGTAGAGGCGAAACCAACTGCTCCGACTTCAGAAGGGCCCAAAAGATCACAGCACGAAAGTCCGCTTCTGCAAACAGTCAAGAGCACCACGAAAGGAAATGAAATATACACACCCGCTGATAGATCACACTACTGTTTCCTTCTCATTCTCTGACAGACGCATACTGACGCACACGAAGGGCATGCATTCGACAGATTGTCCGGCTGCACAGTTGTCAGAAACAACCCTCCTGTCTGTGACAGACACATAGGCGTAAATGCAAGCCGCTTTGTCTCGCTCTGTAATGGATGTTTCTCTCACCCATACAGAAAGAGGCGCGTCTGATGCTGCTTTCTCGAACACATCCAAACGTAACGCATACGGCCCTTTCCCTGCTGCCGGAAAGAACCAACCTCCACGAGTACTGACCGACCTTCAAGGATCGCATTCCCAACGGAGAAGACGGCAGGAGCGCTCCAGTGCGAAGTTAGAGGAGGTCCAAGGAAAGGTTGGATCGCCCCATGGTTCCCTCTTTTGGAGAGGGACCACGCAACAAGGGCAGCAGCAGTCAGGAAAGAGGACACGAGGAGGAAGACAGGCACCCAGCCGGTGAGAAGGTTCTGAGGTGACACCATTTGAGAGACTTCCCTGATAACAAAAGACGGACCGACAACGCCCAGAAGGCAAAGAAGGATCAGTCCGATCGGCACCAGACACCAGAAAGAAGAAATGATGCCGTGCCATATGCCTAGATGGAGAAGTGATCGGAAGGCCATGTGAGATGAGGCGATGCACAACCAGAATACAGCAGGGAAATCGCCCTCATCTGCTCCTCTCTCTTTCTCGTCAACAAACACAGACACACACCCTGCGATGTTCAGAACAAATGAGACCCAGGAGAGACAGGTGAAGAGTCCTGAGTACTCGCAGTCACCCAGCAAATGAATTGAGGAAGAAATGAGCTGCAGCCACAAAGTGGCAACGCTCACAACAGGCCAGAGGCTCATCTTTCAGCGTACGTGCTTCAGTCGGATTCTCTTGGCACTCCCTTTCAAGATCCGTCTCTGATCAGGTTGATCGAAGCTCGATCTGCTTGATCGATGTGTGCGCTGAGACCCGTGATTGAGTGATCCCCAAGCAAAACAGCATTAGAAATGGTAATTACGTAGAGGGTGGGGTGAATAGACGTGTATTCGATCACGTAAGTAGGACCGGAAAATGACCGGAAATGTGATACTTCAAACACTATAGCTGTGCATGCACTCTGCATGACAACAAAATTCATCAAAATTCATGCAAGCAAAAGTTGGATACGGGCGCGGGCCCCGCAAAGACCGGTGCTTGAGGGGCACATTTTTGTTCTGTTCCCCTTTTACTGGGCTGCTCTTGACGTATAATAGGGAGCTCGCACGATAGGACAACATTGCGCTTTCACGGAGACTCCCCGATGCGCTTTCCGGGACACTCATCGCGTGCTCATTTTCATCGTGCGTTGTACGTCGTGCAGTCAGCGACTGTCTTTTCGCGTGAAAGGCATACCATTTCTTCTGATAGTCTTGGTTCTGGACACTTGAAGGCAAAGCTTTCCAGACACTTCTTCTTTCCTGCGTGAGAGCGCTTTATCTTGTCCAGAAAGAAAGTCAAAGAGGTACACCAAGAGGATTTGAAGGATTTGACTGACCTGCATCGCCTCTCGGATCGATCTTGAACTTCCTCTTCAAGATGGAGTCGCCTCAGAATGAGGGCCAGTCGAACATCTTCGGAAATCAGGACAAAAAGTTCTTCAAAACCAAAATGTCAGTCGGGACGTACACCTATTTGTTCCACTGTTTGGCCTTTGCTTCCAAGTATTAAGGCCTCGGAAATCGGTCCGGTCTGATGCGCCCCTTCCCTCTTCTGTGCGGTTCTCGTCACTGCAGGTGCAAGTATTTCCCTGTCGGCAAGTGCACAATGGGCGAGGAATGCCGGTTTGCGCACAACGAAAGGGATTTGAGGTGAGCCACTGCCCAGGTAGCAGGCGACCTCTCTCCGGCGGGCGAAAACCCCCCTGAACATCAATCAAAGATATGTTCCAATGTGACCGTGTTGCTTGCCTTGCGCCCCCTCCTGCCTTGCAGACAAAAGCCGGACATGCGGTACACTGCCATGTGCTGGGAGTATGAGAAGGTGAGCTTGAGGGGGGGAACAGTTGCCCTGATGGCCCTTCCTTCGGGTTTCCCTTCATTCCACTCCACTCTTCTTTGTGACTTCGCGACTCTCGGTTTCTCTCCGCATCCATATCTTTCCCCGATTTGACCATGAGAATGTCTCTCCTTGCATGTCTTTTTGTTTCGTGTGTGACCTGGATGGAATGCAGCACGGCCAATGCTTCAAAGGAGACTCCTGCGGGTTCGCTCACTACGAACACCAGTCAGTCTCTTCCTTTTGTTTGGCTGGTCGTTGACCCGTGCCTTGACTTAATTGTCTTCGTCAGTGCTCATGCTCACCTGAACCCCCCGGCTCGGTATGATGATGCGGTGTACGTGGAAGTTTTTCGCCGTCTTTTGAATTTTCTCCCGGCCATGCAGGCTCTTTTTGCTTCATTTCTCTTTTTTGCTCATTTCCATGCAGCTGACAAACCAGTGCCCGCTCTTCTGCCTTTTTTCCTTCCTTCCCTCTTGCCCTTCTGCTCTCTGCCCTCCCCCCCTGCCTGTTGAAATTATTGCCGTTCTGTGTACTCCTTCTCGTGGAAGAATGGATTTTGCGAAGGAAGTGGCGTGGCGTTTCCCCTTCCTCCAATCCCGATCTCCTTCTTTTCTTCCTGCCCGCTGGGCACGTTGACTGCTTGACCGACCGACCGACCGACCGACCGACCGACCGACCGACCGACCGACTGACTGACTGACTGACTGACTGCAGACTGCGCCCCGACCCTACGTCAGAAGTAGACATGAAAAGCCCCCAGGAGATGAAGGAGAGGTCGCAGCCAGACATGAGGTTCACAGCCCTATGCCATGAGTACACAAGGGTGGGTCCTTCAGCAATGGGGAGAGGGGCCGTGGGTGGGTGGGTGCTTGCCTTCCTTCCTTCCTTTCGAGGCTCGAGTTGCTTTGTCAAGAGGACATCTTGGAAAAACTCATGCATTCTTTTCTGAATGAAGATTGACCTGCATGCCTTTCTGTTTGCCTTCAGTTCTTTCACCTTTGAAAAAAGAAAAAAGAAAGAAATCTTTCCAATCAGCCTTCTCTTGCAGCCTGAGCTTTCTTATTTTGCGTGCGATGAGGGCACAGGGACGGAGGCTACACAATCATGTCGGGTTCCTATGAAGGATGAGATTTCATATTCAGGAATGAAAGATCATGTTTGTATCTTCTTCAAAGTGTCTGTCACATGGCGGGCCTGCTTTCCTCCCTCCATGATCTCTTCTCTCTTTTCTCTTCTCTCTCTGAGTGAGTGAATGCAGGTTGGCAGATGCCGAAGGGGAAAGGCTTGCCGATTCGCTCACTCAATCGATGAGTCAGTCAGTCAGTTGATTGATGAGTTGGTTTCTTTGTCTGTTTGTTTGCGATCAGTCGGTTTTCCTTGTTTACTTGTTGTTTTGGTATCAGTAAGTTGATCTGTCTGTCCCTACCAATAAATAAATATCCTTTCTGTCGGTCCGGAAAGTCGAGCGAGGAACAGTCTGTCTGTCTGTCTGTCTGTCTGGCGAGGTGCTCTACAGAACTTAGCCGGCAGGCAAGAAAAATGATGTATGGTACCCGCATCTTCTTCTTTTACATGATCATTTCTTTCCTTTCCTTGCCTCGATCGATCGGAATTCATTCATTTCTCTTACACTGGTTGATTCTGGTGACGGCCAATGATTTTTCACCGACAACCTCGTGGTTTCTCTCTCCTGTTTTTCTAATTTCTTCCTCCTGCATGTCGACAAAGAAGGAAGGGCATCTATAGATGAATGGAGTTGCACAGAGAGAGTCCAACCCCCCTATCCACATGTATGGATCCCTTCTTTTTTCTTTTCTTTTCTATCTCTCTCTCCACGTCTCTCTCTCTCTGTGCAGCCTCCGCCCAGACCCTCTCGGACGTCCTCACAAGGGACGAGAGGGCCTGGCCCAACTTCTGACCACTCAAGTTCATCTGCACCAGGGAGGCACCAGGGGAGGTGCAGGGCGGTCGGGGCGTGAGGGGGGCAGGGAAACGAGATCCAACCCCACAGGGTCATGGAGAGACCCCCTCTCACCTGCCTCTCAGGCAATGTCACCCCTCCCCGCAACACCCTCAACAGCTGCGTCACCCGAGAGACCCTGGAGAGGAGGAGGAGGAGGAGGAGGGGGAAATCTGCGTCCTCCTCGAGGACAAAACCAAGTCACACTCTCCAATCCTCTCCCTGCCGGTCGCAATCCGATTTCCCCCCCCCCCGTACTCGCGCTCCCCTCACAGCCTGCCGAGACCTTCTCCCCTGATCACAGGAAAGGAAGGGGCTTTGGCGGAAGAAGTCCTGCTGACAGTTCCTCTATTGGCACTTCTGGTCCTGGTTCCTACTCTCGTTCCCCTGCAGCACCCCTGACGTCCCCCCAACAAAATCACATGCAACATCATCACGGATTCTCATCCCCCATGCAGAACATCCCCTCACCCATACAGCCGTCCTCCTCGTCTCGCCATGACCAACAGGGACCAGGACAGCCGGGGCCCTCTCAGCCTGTTCCATTGAGAGAAGACCCCGGCAGACAGAGCTTGAGTCAGTTCATCCCTGACGTCCTCTCCTTCCTGACTTCTTCTGCAGGCCCGGCAGCAGCAGCAGCAGCAGGATCACCTGAGCACGCACAGCCGCTATTCGGTTGGGGACTCCCGAACCAGACTTCCATTCAGCACCAGCAACAACAGCAGCAGGGGGGGGGAGGAAACCGAACAAACGGGCGTGCATCAGTTGACTCCCAGATGGTATCCCCCCTCTTCCAAGCCATTCAAGGCGACGACGGTCAGTCCCTCGGCTTCTCTCTTCACCTCTCCCAATTCTCCGCAAGTGCACACGCCAACCCCAACCCGTCCACCTCCCCTGCGGGCGGGCCCCCCCCCCCCCNCCCCCCCTCATAGGTCATCAGAGTCCCCACGGACCTCCCCCACGGGAGACGGACCTCGTTTTGGGTGGAGGAGGAGGAGCAGGAGAAGTTCCGGGACCTCTGATGGGAAGTCCGACAGGGGTGCCGGGGGTGCATGAGGGGTTTGACGCACGCAGAACCTCCATTTTCTCTGATGGGGGCGTCTCCATGTCCTCCCTCACTATTCCACTGCACTTGCAACAGCAGACCCAGGCGGCGCCCCAGATATCGCCAGTTGGAGGGGGGGCAGCCACGACGACGTCTCTCTTCACACCCTCCCCCCTTGCACAAGCGCCTACGCCAGGAATGGGCCACCCCTCCCCCCAGTCTGCCCCTTTTGCCCTCACGGGAACGGGACAGCCTATTGACCAGACTTCCCCCCTCCATATGGGACGCCTGTCCCTTATGATGCAGGAGCTTCTGAGTGGACAGGCGTTGCAGGTCCTCAACCAGTCTCAGAACTCCAACGGAACTACGCAAGGAGGAGGAGACGGGAGACCGATGCAGCCACAGCAGCCACCCACACCCGTTTCGCAGCAGAATGCATAAGTGAGAAAAGAAAAACCACGAGCAAGCACTAAATTGACTCTACAGATCGTTTACTTTCCTCTGGGGCTGGGACTCGGGGAGTCATCAATCAATTAACAAATCTGTCTGTGTCCACGGATGTTGCATGGCCGGGCGTCTGCCTTTCTGACGACTGTCTGTTTCGTTCGATCTGTCAAAATCTACAAGCAGGTCTGTCTCAGAACGAAAGAAAGCAGCTAGGACAAGGGGGGGGGGCAGGGGGGGAAAGGTTGTTTGCGTGCTTGTAGACAACAAACAAACAAACAAACAAAGAAAGAAAGAAAGAAAGAAAGAAAGAAAGAAAGCTAGAGACACAGGAAACGAAGTCTGTACGGGGACCATTGAGACTTCAGCAGGGAGGGTGAGGGGACAATTTCAGGACAGGGCCCTCTCTCTGCCAGAGGATTCAGTCAACACGAAGAGAAGGAAGGTCAACCACAATTAACGAGAGAGAGCTGGGCGTCTCCTCCGTCTAATCAATCTAGTCTCGACTTTCTGTTGTTTCTTTCCGACAACGCTGTTGGAATGAAGAGAGAGGAAGAGAGAGAGAGAGAGAGAGAGAGAGAGAGAAGTCGTTGCTTGGTGGTTCGATCAGACAGAAGACACCTTGAAAGTAAGTGGTTGCATTGATTGATCAGTGAGTCAGTATCGCAAGCGAAGTTCAATCCACTCCTCTCTATGGGGGGATCAAAATGGAGGAGGAGTGGGGATGTAGGTAGGGTCATCTAGCTGTAAGAGAAGAAGAGGAAGCTTGGAAAGACAAATGGTGCGATTCGGTGGGGGTCACGAAGACAGAGAGAGATTTGTTTTGTTTTGATTGGTTTGGTTTGGTTTGTTTGTGATCTACAAAAGTAAATGCATGCTTGCATCCTCATGATTGATGAAGCGGGGTCTCGACTTGCCTGTCTGTCTATTGGCGTCAGAGACAATAAAAGATTGTCAGCTGTTTCGCATCTTTATTTAATTCAACAAAAAGCTGGTCGGTGTTTGACAAATCCGTAAATGAAAACAAAGAGAGCTTGACGGTGGCTTTGACTGTAAAAGAAATAGAGAAGGGGATTTGTGCTGACCTATTTACTTCTTTCTGTTTGTTTTGTTGTTGTTTGCATTGTTCGAGGCCCTGTTTGCTTTGATTGTCTCTTTTACTGTCTCTTCTCCTGTTCTTCCCTTTCACATTTCTTCGTGCTTTCATTCGTTCAACAAATCAAAGTTTCGTCTATCCGTCGTACCTTCTTGCCTGCCTGTCTTCTTTCGCATCCGCTCATAAGCGCGACAAGAATGAGTGAATCGACAAACTAGGTGAGTGAGATCATCCGTGCGTCCATGTGTGGGAGGGGGGGGGAAGCCTGTGAGAAACAAAGCAAAAGTCTGAAAGAGGGAGAAAGGAAACAAAGCGACACACAAGAAGAACCGCAGTCAACAAAAACAAATCAACAAGGGGGAAGAGATGTGGCGACAAGATAGAGAGAAACATACGTCCTTCCTTCATGAATTCGAATTCCTTCTCTTTACGGAGCGCCGAGAGACAGACAGCCCAAAAGAGAGAGAGATTTAGAAAGACAGATACAAAAACACTTCGACAGCTCCATGGTTATAGAGGGTTCTCTGCTGTCAGAGAGGGAAGGAAGAGAAGAGAAGAAGAATTTGCTGTCTAGCTTCATGGCCTCCCTCCTCCCCTAGAGGAAGGCAAAAAGGAAGGAAGGAAGGAAGAAAGGAAGGAAGGAAGGTTGTTCTTAGAGAGAGCAGGTCTGCTCAGCCTTGCTGGTGGAGGGAGCCAAAACGGAACGAAACCATTGGCTGAGTCAGACAGACTTGACTTCAAGCAAAGAGGGGGGATGGAGGGAGGGAGAAGGGGGGTAATTGAAAGAACTGCACAGAGAAATGAAGGCACAGAATTCAAGAGAGACACGTTAAGTCAAGAGATCCATTGCAAGTACGTCAGCCAAGAAAGGAATAAAAGGTGGTGTCCAGAAAAGTCCAATGAAGTCGTCCAACACATCCAAGGAAAGGAAAGGAAAGTGAAGGGAAAAGGAGAACGCAGAGCAGGTGTGCGTCAAGTTTGCCAAGAGAGATGGGTGCTAAAGAGAGAGAAAGAGGCCGAAACAATGTATACGTGTGTTTGTGCAAACGGATGTTGTGTCTATGATAAATCAATCACATATTCATTCGTGCAGTGCGTCCTGTCTTGTGACTCCTGTTGCATCGATCGCAATAATTTAAACACGCGTGCCTCTGACGCACGCACTCATCGGCCACTCTACCTATGCATCCTCTCACCTTGCCTAATTTAAAGCAATCAATCACTTGAATCATCCAACTTGAGGGAGGATCTACTAATTAACGCATGCACGAGGTGGTCGTCCGACTTGGTCACTCGATCTGTCATGGGATGGGGGCCTCTTGGGTGCATGACCTGCATGTCGGCAGTCGGTCGATCGATCGATCGAGGCCATGCGGGTGGATGAAACAGAATTTAAATAATCAGAACTGACATGCAGACCTACCCACTAATTCAAGATGCATTCGTTGAGGCATACATGCAGCCATTCACTGTTTGAACCATCAAAAGACCGACTCGGAGGCGTTGTTTCATCCATCGACCAATTATTCACGGGCAGCATTGGTATGCACGTGCTGGGTTCACATGTCAGTCAGGACTCAGAAGTTATCCATGCAAAGCCCAGCATCGGTTGTTTTTGTCCATTTTCAATCATCCAGCTGTCGTCAATTTTATCTGGTTCTGTTTCAGTCAATCAATTTGGGGCATTGTGTCACCTTTTCGCTGGTACTACTTTCGTACAAAACTGATAAACAGACACAGCATATATTCTTCATAAAGGAAGTCGTTCTCATATTAACACTGGCATATATATAAACATGGACTAGAACATGGACTAATTGTATGTAAATTAAATTTCTTGAAGTACAGATTCTACAGTAAATTCCACTAAAATCCTTTTAATTTCACACGTATAATTTACAGTATAAATTTCGTTAAATTCTACTAAGTTCATCATCACCATCATAGGCCATCGGCCTATAAACGCGCCTAGCGTTCGGCGACAACGCATGTCAGAGCTAGGCAGTTCCGTACTTTACAACAACAGTTCACTTTGATTTACACTTGATTGAAACCAAGATGCTTTTTTTTAACTTGTCAAACTCTTCTATTTCTGGAGTAGCATGTAGCAGCATGCTTACGCATGAATGATGCTGATTCATGGGACGTAGTCTGCCCTAGATTCCTTCATATTCCTACCTCAAATTCCTTGATATTCCTGTATATTCCTTCATATTCCTCTACTTCCTAGATATTCCTATACCTATGTTTTTTATCAAATTCCTGCTGCTACTACTAGCCTACTAGGAAATTTTATCTTAATTCCCTAATTTACATCTATGTTTATACTGAGGAATTTATTTTTCAAATTCCTGTTAATTTTGACCTATAGATTTCTACTTCATATTCCTGCTAGTATTCCTGCATAATCCTACATATTTCTTCATATTCCTATTCCATATTCCTACTCCATATTCCTGTATATTCCTTCATATTCCTACCTCAAATTCCTTCATATTCCTGGCAACTTGCAGGGTTATAAAATTATGAACCGGAATCATAATAAAAATTATTTACATTTGAAATGTCTTATATAGGAAATTAATTAATGTCAAAGAATCTGACAAAGATTACTATATTTTGAATTCTAGGTACTAGGTGCAGTAACACTGCAGTCCACTGCTGTTAGAAAACACAGCTTTATGACAGCGTCAGACAGCCTTTGTCTAGGCCCTCTAGGGCTTTGTTTGGCACTTTATGCATATATATGCACATTGAATCAATACCCCGACATAACCCTGTATGATAGGCCGTTTCATTCTACTATGAGCTCTAGTAAATTCTACTGCACTTATAGTACTGTACTCTATTGAATGTATATCTACGTGTACATCAATCAATCAGGCAGTGTAGTTCCCTACCAAACGTTAGAAGTATCCAGCTAGCTCTCGATATGGATGACGATGGCGCGTCATAGTCATAGTCATCAATCAATCAATCAATCATACACATAGTTATGAGTTAAAATAAGATGTTTACGGGCCTGCCTGGCGTCTTACGACGTCTGCAACCAAGTGTGCAATACAAATCATATCAATGCGCGGCACCGAGTCATTGCTACCAACTGGCGCACCAACACATCAGTACGTCGATCCGTCCGTTGCGCATGCATGTAGGCGTCTGAACGGTCTGATCGGTTAGAATAGTAACGGATGGGCTCCGATCGACGGCGTACATGCATGCATACAGACTGTAATCGAATAGTTAATTGTTTGAATTTCAGTGCCCATATGCACTCATTCACTTGATCCGTTCAATGTGGACATGTTCTTTTGCTTCCGGTATTTCCTCTTCTTCTCTTGCTTCTTCTCTCTTTCTCTTCTTCCCTCTCTTCACCTTTCTCCCTCTGAGTATCTTTGTTTGTCTCTTTCCCTCTGTCTGTTTCTGTCTGTCTGGTCTCCCCGTTTTCACAGTCAGTCACGAGAAAGAAAGGATGGGAAACAAAGAACACGTGGTCTGTTCACCACTCTTGATCCCGCGCCCCCGCCCCATTTTTCGTATGTCTGCAGGTTCTTAATCTGCCTATCGGTTCGAAAAGAAAGACAAAACACAAGTCGTCTTGTCCAAACGCCTTTCCTTCCCTGCCATACAGCTGGTTCTCTGCCTGCTTTCTTTCAACAAAAGGGGCAGAGGCAGATCGGGGGCCCGCTGGACTCCGGCGGCCTTAAATGAAATGAAAGAATTAACAGAAAGAATAACGTTAAGTGGCAGGTAACAGTTAAGGGCGAAGATCGATGAGATAAACAGAAGGGAGGGCGGATTGTGGAGAATGTGAAGGAAGAGACCGCATGCCAGCGGAAGGGGGGAAGGAAAATGAATGGATGAGTGAGAGAGACAATTTTGGGTCAACTACCCTTTCCTGCCGTTCGGAAAGTCATTGCGGCATGGAATCTATTTTGGGCGAAAGTATGTTGTTCCAGCCCCCCCCTTTCCGTCCAATGTCGCACGCTGTATCTGTCTTTTTTTGTGTGGTACGTCTGCACCGACAGGCAAGGAAAGGAAAGGAAAGGAGTTGTGGGAGACGAGACGAGACGAGATGCCGCCTGCAAAGGGGAGAGAGATGACACATGCGGAAGACGTACGGAAGGAAGGAAGGAAGGAAGGAAGGAAGGAAGGAGAGAGGAATTGCCTGATCCATCCGTACGGGGATCGAGGCCGTCAGAGGGGAGGAGTGCAAAGTAAAGACAGAATCAAGGAGGGGAGGAGGCAGACGAGACTCCTCCTTGGAGCGTGAAAGAAAGAAAAAAAGGGGGGTAAGGGGCTGCTGGGAAGGAAAAAGTCAAAGGAGAGTCGACTTTCTTTGCTTCTTTCCACTGCTCTTTGTCAGAAGAGGAGAGAAAATTGAGGGAAGGGCCTCGAGAGAGTTGACACACAGACAGACAGACAGACAGACAGACAGGTAGACTGGACGGACAAAAGAAATCGAATCTACCGATTCATTGATGGATAGGGAGGGAATCGAAAGGGGATAGAGCGCGAGCTCATTTCTCATTACCGGTGTTTCCCTGCATCCTTTCTCCTTGCCCTCCGTCCATTCTTCTGCATTTTCAGAGACAGCCCGAGGTGATCTCTCTGAATGGAGGGAGTGCAAAGTCGATCGATCTGAGCTTCTTCGTTTTCTTTTTTGTTTCTGCTCGTTGTCTGTTCCTCTCTCCACGAACAGGAGGAAAATCGGACAGACGTACCGACTTGCAGACAGACAAACAGACACAAACAGAAAATAGGCGAGACAGGTCCCCCCCACCCAGATGATGGGCGAGAGGAGCGAAAAAGAGGAAGGAAGGAAGGAAGGAAGGAAGGAAGGAACAGACAGTTCACACTCACTCACACTCACACCTTCAGCGACAGGAGGAGCTAGAGGAAGAAACGATGCCCCCCCATGCCTGCCAGTCTTCTTTACTTCTCTCCCAGCCCTTCACCGAAGTGACGTCCCTACCTGCCTGCCTGCCTGTCTGTCTTGCTGTCTCTCTCTCTTTGCGTGCTCTGCCTGGGATCCCACTATCAGGAGTTGGCCTATCTCTCCACCCACCCGCCCACCATTCATTCATCCGTCCATCCATCTGCAGATTTGGCCGACACAGCGGACCATCAGAGTAAAAAGAAGCAGAAAAAGAGAGTGAGAACAAACAACAGCAACCTTGCGTCTGTCACAGAAAGAACGACCCTCCCTCATCTCATTCTCTCTCCGCTTCCCTCCCATGCACCCCGACCTTCTCTTTCATCTCTCTCATGTGCTCTTCTCTTTCGACAGTCCCACTCCCTCACGGCCCCACAAAGCCGCACAGCCCTTCTCGTTCTCCAACCCTTCCTGTGCTTCGTTCTCCTCTCCCTCCCCCCGACTTCTCTGCTTCCTCATTCCCGCCGTCTCCTTCTTCACGATATGGAACTTCTTTGTGGAAGAGCTCCACGTCGCGAATGCGTACATCGTCCCGGCGGCCTCCATCAACAGCCAGCAGTCAACCAGCAGAGCACACACCAGCACCAGCACAGCCTTCCGAAGCACCTGCTCGACCCTGTCAACGAAGGGAAGCTTCATGAAAGGACGGGGGAGGGAAAAGTTCTGCATCGCCCCGAACGCATACCCCCACACAGCCATTGCTTGCATGGAGGTGCAGAACACGAGGGCGGCCCAGGTCGGAGGGGCGTTGGAGTGCAGAATCTGCAGTCACTCACCACCCAAAAACTCGCTCACTCACTCAAAGAACCACACACTGACTTGCTCTCTTTCTTACTCACTCACGCAGACAAGACAAGACAAGACAAGACAAAACCAGACCAGAGCAGACAAAAGAGCAAAACATACAGACAGGAAGGCAGGCAGGCAGGAAAAGAATCAAAAACCCAACCCGGCTGGCAGGAAAGCAAATTAATAGGAAGTGACACTGGAACAAAAGATACATTCATATTAGCGACATTGACGCACAAAGGGACGCAGCTGTACAGACAGATCAAAAGAAACGCACGCAGACGAGTCACCAGAAGTCACAAGAACGCGGCAACTGACAAAGAAAAGCATAGAACTGCAGAGAGAAGAAGAGAAGAACATTGTGCAACTGTAGCAAAGAAAGAAAGACCTCATTTCTTGCTTTCTTCCATTCTCTCTCTCCCCCTCCCTCCCAGACCTGAGTGGTCACGATGACGACGTGTCCGAACACCAGGTTGATGGGGACAAGGGAGTATAGAGAGACGGCGAGGAGAAGGGGGAGACGGGAGCTCAGTCTCAGACTCCCACTGTCCAAGGCAACCTTCCAGAGTCCCGAGATCCATCTGGAAAGGCAATTAAAGCAAACACACACACACACACACACACACACACACACACACACCGGGACATACAGAATCAGAGAAGTTCAATAGATTTGATAAAAACAAAGACAAGATCATTCTAAGACATCAAAGGAGAAGAAAACAAACACACGGACAGGCAGACAGACAGACAGACAGACAGACGCGTATGCAGATATACATGCATGTAACCTGTCGACTTCATTCCAGGGAGTCAATTTGAATATGTAACTTCTGCCCAAGTGAGTCACCGCGCCTCTCATCCGATAGAGTCGTACCCTTTGGTGTCTTTTCTTCTCAAGTCTAGGGCGCACTTTCACTGCCCATGCAACCTTGTCCTGCCTGCCGCATGCACCCCAATGCCAACCAATGCAACAGCTCACTGACTTACCGACCGACCGACCGAGCTCTCTGTTTGACGAAATCGGAGAGAGAGAAGGGGCTCTTTTCATTCATCACCCCCCGAATGAACTCAAGGGGAACCCCTTTCTCCATCAACTGAAGACCAAAAGCAGCATCCTCTGTGATTGAGGCGGCAGGCCCCACGTCAAAGGATGCCCATCTCCTTCTCCCCTCCGTTGTTCCTTCCTCTCCCTTTTCTCTCCCCTCTCTCTCAAATCGGGCAGGAACGACAATAAACGACCCTTTCATCCCCTGCACTGCAGCTTTGGCAGTGGTGAAGAACAAGCGGAATCGGGTGTAATCATCCAGGATTCTCGTGGAGTCTGCCATCGTTGTGGGGAGGAACTCGATCGAATATTCCTGACCATACACGATGATACCCTGACCACAACAGTCAAATCCCATCAAATCTCCCTCTTCCTTTTCCTCTTTCTTTCCACCGTCAAACTCGGCCACTTCTGTCTGGCCTGTATGAAAGAGAAGTCCGGTCTCTTCGTCCGCTTCGTTTTCTGCTCTGTCTCTCTTCTCAGAAAACCGAGGCTGTCCTCCAGACCTTGCACAGCGCTTTGCACACCAACAGCATGTGTGCTTTTGCTTTTCTTCCTTCTGTTGCTCTTTCCTCTTCTTCTCTTTCTGCTTCTCCCAACGAAGAAACCTCCTTGTGTAGAGGGAGAGAATCCCTCTGAGGCTCTCACCTGTCAACTTAGTCTCTTCATCTAAATGAATTATCAGATCGTCGTCAGAGACACACAGAAGAGGGGAAGCCTCGACAGACGAGGACAAGGTCTCCCTTCCTTCTCTGCCCCCCCCTGCTTGGAAGGCAGTGGAATCAGAGGACAACCCCAGGGGGGGAAGCGAAGAGGAAGAAAGGGAAAGAGGAGTCACGTCTTCTTTCAGGGGGAAATGAGGAAACAGAGGAGACTCAGTGGGGCCCCCTGTGTCTTTGTTCGTGGAAGGGTCACAGGCTGATAAGGTGGGATCCGAGTCTGACTCTCTATCTTCCTCTGCAGGGTTGACGGGAGAGGGGGGGGTGTTGGGTGTGTTCACCCCAGGCTCCCCCTCTCCTTTGGTGCCCCCCCCCCCTCGGCCAGAAGGAACAGCAGGAAGGGACACACCGTAGTCGCCCCACTCACTCCTCTTCTCCGGATCTGCGTCATCACAGGCCTCTGCTGTAGCCCCTGTGCCACCCCCACAGTCCCCCCCTATAACAGCAACAGCAACAGCAGGATTGGAGTCGACTGAGGAGGCAGACTCGGGACGAGGAGACGCCCTCCCCTCTCCCCCACCCCCTTCCCCTTCTTTAGACGAAGCAGCAGGCTTCATCAAGGGGACTGTGTCTCTCGAAGAGGTGGCGGAGACGGAAACAGGAAGGTCGACTGTGTCTGATTCTTGTCTAGAATGGGATGGGGGGGAATGTGCAACTAGTTGGAGTTGGTTTTTTTCTTTTTCTTCCTCTGTGTTCTCGGATGGTGAGCCTGACACCACGTTTGCGTAATGTAACGCTCTGGCCTTGAATTTCGATCCCCTTGGGCACTCATATGAAGAGGGCACGACAATCTGCCGAACCCCCACACCCCATCTTCTCCCCTCTCTCTTGATAGAATCAAAATTCGGCAGGGCGCAATCAGTGACGATTTCCATCTGAGGGTCAAACAACACCCCGAGTTCGAGGAATTCCTCCAACACACAGAAATTGTGACCACACACTTCCTCCACAAGCCGTGGAGTCAATCCCTTGGTCACAACTCGAAAAACCAACCGTCGCTTCCCCCCCCCCCTTTCTGGAGGCAGGGAGAAAGCTCGCACGACAGATTCACACTCCACAGGGGACTCAGGCCCCATGCCCAAGGGATTCAGAAATCCCCAGAAGTACAGACACCACCCCATTAACAGAGATGGTGCCAGATACATCCAGGAAGAGAACTCCCACAGAGACAACACCCTGGTCGTCCAAGAGGAAGAGGAGGAGGGCTTCCAGATATCCTCCACCCGTCTGTGGGAGATCAAAGGACACTTCCCCCTCTCATCTAGGCACATCATACCCCTACTTGACAGAAAACAAAACGCCATCGTGCACAACAGACCCACCACACCAACCAGATAAGTTCCGAAATGGAAATGGTAACTGAAATCGGTAAGCCGTCGCTTTCTGTTCGGCGGATGTTTTCTGTCAAGGAGCGGCGTCTCCCTCTCCCTTTCCGTTAAAAACTCATTTACACCCAAGGCACAACCCTCCAGGGCCGAAGCAGACGGCGAGAACGCCGGCATTCTGTCTCAGAGAAAAGCCCAACACACAGAGAGAAAGCCGGGGGAGAGAGAGACCAGCCAGTCGCACTGGACCTCTCTGCCTGTCCCTGTCCTCTTACGTGGAGGGAAACGTGTTGAGAGATATACTCTCTCTTACACAAAACTCTTCACCATACACGCAATCAGAAAAATGGCTTGAATCAGAGGGCCGTGAGTTGGAACCACTGCGAGAATAGTCACATTCAATGACAGCTACCCGCACCACCGCGCTCCTATCGAGACGGGGGGTGAAGGACACAAGAGAGGAAGGAAACTCACTGTTGTCCGAGGTTCCTCTCAACCCTCACCTTTCCGAACTGCCCGTGATACTTCCGAGATGTTTCTTGTAGACTGAGCTCTTAGGACTATACAGCTCCTGCTCCGAAAACAGGGGAGAGCTCACGACCGTCGCAGCCTAGCTGAAGATTCATGTCGGCGTGACGCTGCATGCGTAATATTGCGTAATGCTGCGTATCCGCACATTTTTCCTATAGCTTTCTCCCTTTTTTGACGTATACCAGATTCACCTATACTTTGCCCACTTTCGCACTGCCTTCCGGGGCCGCCCGTGCATGCAT